>JAQMCW010000011.1:7132749-7144088 GCA_030068335.1 Chrysichthys cranchii
CATACATACATACATACATACATACATACATACATACATACACGCGTGCGCGCGCACACACACATATATAGTATATATGTATGTATGTGCTTGATGATGGCGTTTATCCTTCTGTCAGTATTACATAGGGTTATATCGTGCATTCATCTTATCCTGATAATGCACATCATGGTTCCGGAGCCTCTCCTGGCAACACGGTGTGAAGTGGGAACACACCCTGGATGGGTCCCCAGTTCGTTACAGGGCGCCATTCACACTCAAGAGGTAGTTTAGAGTCTTTAATTCACCTGCCAGCACGTTTTTGCAAAACTAGAGAACGTGGTGGAAACTCGCATAGGCAGTAAGACAAACTCCAAACAGACAGGAACTTGAGCTGGGGATCAAACTGGGGACCCTGGAGCTCTGAGGCAGCAACGTTGTTTAATTTTTGGTGTTTTATGCACCAGTTAGTTCTGGTCCACTAATTTGATTGGTCGAGCAGTTTGTCAAAAATGCTTATATTTGATATAACTGCAGTGGGAAATTTCACTGTGTGTATCATTCCACTCAGCTGTGTTTACCACGTACAGTCCCACTCGTGTTAGGAACCTCATCGCTGGGGAAACGGGGACGCCATTACTATCGGAAAGCACCGTTAACAGGAATGTACAAATCAGTGTGAGCTAGCTAGCTGACTGCCTATAAAGAGAGCTTAGCTCCTTCGCGATCTTTGTCCGCTAGCAGAGCAGAAATGAGCAGAACCTTTGGCCGTACTGTGTCCGAAACGTCATTTTATTTCACGGGAATTCTTTGTTGATGGTCATCAAATCATCAGTGTTGTAAATCATCAGCAAATGTGATCTAATGAAACGCTTTTCCAATCAAAAGAAGAAACAATGATGGTCCAGTTATGATGTAAACACTTTTCGTGTCCTCACTGTTTGCAGAATCAAAACTCGAGAGTCTTCCTTTTGTTCTGCTTCCTTTTGGGATGGATTATAGTTGTTATATAACATCCCAGTATGTGATTAGAAGTCTTGTGTAGTACATTGATGGTTTAAATGTGCTGCTGTGCTCAGATTGCATGGAAAAGACTGGAAGGAAATGACGAATAGTTTTTTTTCTCTCTCTCTCTCTCCCTCTCTCTATCTCTCTTCTGTTTCTCTCTGCTCTACTTTCATATTTTCCCTATTTTGTGCTATCGCTCTGCCTGTGTGACATTACGTCTTTTCGACTCTGCTCATCTCTCTCTCCCTCTCTCTCTCCCTCCCTGTTCTCTCTCTCTCTCTCTCTCTCTCTCTCTCTCTCTCTCTGGCAGGCTGCTCCTGCAGTGAGTCAGTATCATGGAGGCAGGCAGCGGGGCTGCTGCAGTGGTGGGGAGTACAGCGCTAGGACTGTTCACAGCTACAGGAAGTCATGACATCTCTGACAGGTAAGACTTGCACGTCTCCTTCCCACGCTGTTCCGCCACTTTCTCAAGGGTCATTCTCACCTTACTGAGGATGCTGCCAGGGGACGAGCTGTGCGGACGTGTTCGTGTGTGGATGTGTGCGTGCATGAGCATGTGCTCTGCTGCGTGTGATCTCTGACTCCTCTCATCCGTTTATGAAGATGTTCTAAGAGCAGAACGTACGAGTGCGTTTGAGCTCGGAGAGATAACAGTAACGATGTGAGCGTGTGTCGGTGTGCCTGAGCTCATTTCAAGCACAGTTTGGTATGTCCGATCCCTCTCCTGAGGTTTATGGAGAGATGTCAGAAGTGCTGGTGTGTGGAGGCACATCACATGCAGACGTGGCTGGCTCCCATTGATTTTTCCACGACCCTACAGCAGTGTCAGGCTGATCAGGAATGATTATGGGTCAGAGCCTTATCCAGCGACATTATTAATCAGCCACGAGGGATCTGGCTACTACAAGCCTTCTGTTTCTGTAGTGTTACGTTACATAACAAGAACCACCATCGTAGTTTGCACGCACTCCAGCTTGGGCAATCACTCGTAACACACACTGACAGTATTGCAATGCCGGTGCACTCCCACCCACTCCCAGTGGCAGCGCCAAGCTCAAGTCACATGACCAAGAGAGTGCTCACGAGTGCCTGCGCCGGGCTTTGCGGTGCGAACTCTCTCCCCCAGACCCCTTTCAGAGATTCGCCGTTAAATCCCTTTCACAGGATCGCCTCCCCGCCACCAGCTTTCGGGGCTGAGGGGCAGGGACGGTGTCCGTCTAAGGGATTATTGTTCCAGGCACTTTTTTCGCACTCTGCCTCGTTCGAAACAGGGTTGCCATGGCAGCCACGGCTTAGCATACATTAGATATTAGCCCAACATTACAGAGGTAAAATAAAAGGGTGCTTTCTTTTCATCCTGTGAACGAGCCAGCTTCAGAATGTCCTCGGGAATCCTCAATATGCCTCCCGCGTGCTTGGGAAAGGGCAGTGTAACAGTTTTCAAGCCTGAAGTACACAGTGCTGTGACCCAAAGCAATGCCAGGAGGCCTCTTGAAAAGCTGGGGTCCTGCCAGTGCGCTCATCGTGCATCTTAACGTGCAAGTCTCCAGAGATCTCGGATGATGAGGCAGGCTCCAAAAATGCAGGAGTTGTATGGTTTATGACACAAAGCTACAACAGTCTGTGAAGAGCATACTAATGGACCTGACTGCCAGAAGCGCACACTGTAATTTACGGATTATAAGACCTGTCATGTTTTTGTTTGTTTGTTTGTTTGTTTGTTTTTGGCTGGCAGGTGCTGCAACATAAGACATTTTTTTGCGTTAGCGTAATCGTAACATGCTAACGTACGCTTTCGATTCTTTACAGTTATCTTGCTACTCCAGCATCCATAACAGCATTCTGCCAGTGTAACGGTGGTACATGTTAACCATGACACTGTGCTACAGGAAGAGAAATGACTGGATCAGTAGGCATCTCGTCATGTAATATAAAACGTCGGGTGAATTAAGGGATCTTGTAAACATACAAATCGTTTCAACACTCATCTCAAGACATTTCCTTCATGCACAATGACATGGCTATCTAAAATGACCGCACACAGACCACGCAAACACATGAAAATGACTTGCATAAAAGTGTCCATATATGCCCACACACAGGGGCCAAAAAACCGTGTACACACTTCAACAGTGGTTATCAATGCCCATGTTTTGTTTTTTTTTTTTTTTAAAGCAAGATGGCACGCCACCACACTACCAGCAATATGTGAGAGCCTCTCGATGACATTCCACCCTTTGATGTCTATACAAGTCTAGTAGTGCAGCTTTTATGCAGATATTTTTCATGTGCGAGTGTGTATTCATTTTTTGGACCTGTGTGTGTATTTGTGTTTGCGTGTGTTAATAATAATAACAGTGGTGTAGTAGTAGTAGTAGTAGTAGTAATAATAATAATAATAATAATAATAATAATAACAGTAGCAGCTATGCTTTGTTGAATAGGTATCTACTCCCTGTTACTATGGTAACTTGGGTGGCTCCTGTTGTTGTATCCGGTTGTCTTCTAAACTGGACGCCAGACAATCGCACAAGAAGTAACCTCAGCTCAGACAAGAACTGGCGACTTTGTGAGGCTAGTAACCACAACACTATGCTGTGTGGAAAATATATATTTTGACTTCCAGCCATTTACCTAGAATAAAGGTTTAAAACGTGCCTGCAGCACCCGCAGGATTCATTTATTTGTTTGTTTGTTTATTTTGTAAGAAAAGTGCATCATGAAGCAATTGATAGCGTTGTCATTCTCACGTGCTCATGCCCGAGTGAGAATTGTGAGAAACCACCTAAGCACTTCAGTTTGGTTGGTTTCCATTTCCCAAAAACATAAACGAGTGAAACACACTTAAGGGCTGTTACTTGAAAAGATTGGCTCATCCAAAGCCTTTAATCATGCAGACAGATTCCTGTCTTGGTTTTTTTTTTGTTTGTTTGTTTTGTTTTTTTCCTTTTTCTTTCCTTTCCCCCTCCACGCTCACTGTCACTCTCATTTTTCCGTGTTGCCGCTGGTGGAACGCGGTTTGTCAGGCCAGTTGTTTCAGTTTTGCCCGGCTTAAATCCTGGGTGCTTAAATGATTGCAGGTTAAGAAAAGCTGTTCTAAGGTATCATTTTCACAAATGTCTAATGGCTATGTCTTGGAGTGAGGTGATTTGAAAATTGTCATGCGGTCAGGATTTATAGACGTGCTTTGGCTGTGACATCAGGTCAGAACGGTTCCGGGGTGTCCTTGGGTAACCTTAGGAAAGACTAATTTCAGGAAAAAGATTCTGTGTGTGTGTGTAAGATGAAGATGTGGAAGCCTTGTTGCTGTTTTTAATAGTCTCTTACATTTAAAACCTTCAGCCTCAATGAGTTAGGAGGTCACCCTGTGTGTGGCCTGGCCAGGCTCTCAGAATTTCATTTCCTCTCGGTCACCCTACAGACGCTGACCAGCTGGAGAGCACAACGCTGAAGGTCTCGTATCTCCTGCGTGTGCTTTGGACAGCAAGAGCCGTGTGGTTGTTTTTGATTACTAGTATCTCGCCGCTGCCTATTACTGAAACAAGCCTAAAGTTCGGGAGGTGGTTTGAAGGGAAAACAGGCATCGCAGATTCGGTAATGAAAGCAGCATACAGTAATAGCCCCACTTTTGCCAGACGCTGGAGGAGCATAACACGGTGAGATTGCTGCTCAATCAGCTGTGCTCTGTACTATCAGATTGTGGTTGTTTCAGTGAAATTGCCTTGATGCAGAGTGTGTATGTGTGTGCGTGCCATACAGAGACTGCTGGACCAGCTCAGGTTCCCAATCTTCTGCAGGGCCAAACTAGGTGGCAGCAGGCAGGATTACAGGGTACGCTAGTCGGATAAGGTGCTTTAAATCTTACAGCTTGGTTTGCTTTACCAGTGTCTCTCTCCCTCTCTCTCTCTTTCTCTCTGTGCTTGAATTATGAAGTGCTGTCATGACCTTTACCAAATACTCTGACAAAACGAAGTCTTTTAGGAAGACTGTGGAGGATTTTAGTGACCTAAACCTACCCACATTACTAATCTTACATTATGTTTTACTGTAATGTAGCACACTTACTCATTACTGTATTAGTCATGTGATCATGATTTTTACCATTAAGGCAGGTTGAATTTGCGCTCAGATGCATCTCGCCAACATGACGGTTAACCTATCTACCTATCTATGCTCTATCTATCTTCTCTCACACACATACGCTCACGAACTCGTGATTGGCTAAAGGAGAGAGGGGGCGTATGTCGTCCCTCCCACTCGGAGAGCATGAATGCCTTCGGGCATCGTCAAGATATGAACCTTTGTTCTGTGGATGATTGGGAACTCACAATTTCTGGCAGATAGGGACTAGCTACTTTTTACTACCAGTTTTAACTACTATCAAGGATACGTTTGACAAGCTATTGCTTTAAATCACACACAATAAAAGATTAATGTGTAATAGCTTGCTTGTGAACATTTCTACTAGTTCTGATAGCATAATTGCAGAGCAAGTCAGGCTGCTGGCTTTAATTAGCCAGTCGTTACCTAACTTACAGGAAGCTAGGCTGCAGTAAATCAAAAGACTTGAAGTAAGATTACATGATCAAGTTGGCTTATCAGATTTAATTTGAGCGATATTTGCAACTCGGTGCGACAGGCAACTTGACTAAATAAGCAAAATTGGCTGCAATATAATTGACGTAGCCAACTCGAAGATGGCTTTTAATTACATTATTTCTGTATAATTAACTTGGGTGTGTTAATTCAATTTTTTTTCTGTTGATTTGGTGTTGAATTGCGATCAGGGTTTGGTATTTAAATCACGCATACACATTTTTGATGATTAAAGGAGTGGTGGGTGGCACAGTGGTGTGGTGGTTAGCACTGTTGTCTCACAGCAAGAAGGTCCTGGGTTCAATCCCCGGGGTCGACCTGGGTGCCTTTCTGTGTGGAGTTTGCATGTTCTCCCGGTGTCCGTGTGGGTTTCCTCCCACAGTCCAAAGACATGCACAGAGGTGCACTATTGAAAAAGCCTGCCAAAAAAGTTCGCAGGGCATCTAGTTCAGGCCAAGTCATGCAAGCGAGTGGTTGTTACTACTTTTATGCGGTCGCAAACGAGCGCTTGGTTCTGAAGCTCATGGGACACACAGCGTCCACGTTGTGCCATTTGGAGCATTTATTCATGACGTGCTCACATCGCTGTAATATCTACCTCTGATGATTTCCCCATGTTTCTAGGGGTATGTGTTTAAATTTATATTGTGTATAAAAGAAAAAAAAAATTCCAGTTTATGCGCTTTGGGTTAAATCCAAATACAGACATGAATATCTGGAGCACTTAACAGATATGGTCACAAATGGTAGCATTGCATTACAGCCCTAAGACACGAACACTGGGAGAACATATGACGTACCACATAGACAGTAACCCGAGATCAGGATCGAAACCAGGACCCTGGGGGCGGCACTGATACCTCGGTGTAAACCTGCCACAAACAAAAAACAGTTGGTGCAAAATATACTTAGATGTCCACTCAGCTGCATCTTAGTAATTTAAACCCAAATATCATGATGTGCATATTTATAAAAAAAAAAAAAAAAAAAAAACCCACCTTCTCCCCGTATCGCACAATTACTCTGGTTGCAAGGCTTTCATCATTTAACACAATAAAGCGCACTAACCTTTGTTTTTCATTTGGTTGAGTAATAGTGATAATCTATCAGTGTTTATTTAATAATTGTGAAAGCCATTACTGTGCAGCATTATTGCAGGCCTACGCTTCATCTCTTCTGCTATGCCTCGTGTTCGTGGGTATCCTTCCAGTCTACGGTTGACGAATCACTGATTGCATTCACTACAAGACTGAGTATGTGGTTCATTAGGCTGAAAGTGTTAAATAAGGGAAGTCCTTAGCACTTCTGCATCACCGCCATGCCTCCATCTTTTTTTTTTTTTCCCTTCTTTTTTAAAACACGTGCCAGACGTGATCACAGGATTAAGCCACGCCTCTCTGTATCTCCACTGACTCACATGATTCACAGAGTGCTGGATTCACATGCAGCTCCACTGCTCGGGAATCACAGGATTTGTAGCATGCTCTCTGGACTCCTCCCCCTCCGTGATCAGACATGCAACCGGCACCGTTTGAAACCTGCATCGGGGATGACAGTTTGAGGTCAGCCACGTGTCTGTACAGCCTGAGGTGTGGAGATATTGAGCAAGGTTTATATGTGCATGCGAGAGCTGCCTGCAGACACAGGGTGGAGCGGGGACCAGCACAATGTAGGTTAGATCTCATCGGAAAGGAATTTGTCTTGGATGTGATCGTGCGTGTGCCGCGTATCCACGTTTCTGTTGCATATCTGCCGTCCGCATTCGAAGACCCTGCTTCTTATTTTAGCATCGGTTAGTTTCTTAAACAAGGGCTCGTAGTGGGAGCTGCATCTGTGTCCGAGATGAATGGGTTTTAGTTGCATGGAGCAAATAGAAACTATGTTGGGGTTTTTCCTCCCCTCTGTTGAGTTTGCTCAACATTTCCCATATTTTGAGCAATTTACAGAATGGAGCCGTGTAGGTCACCATACTTGAAGCGTTTACCCGAAACCTCATTACCTCAGTAACAAGGAGGGCTCATCATTTACTGTGCAGTGTTTGTCTTATCTGTAGAAAATGGTGTCGTATTGTATAAAATACACATATCGACTAAGTGCTGCCCAGAATGCGGTTCCAAATTATCCAGGCTGCTTTAATCCTGAAACACAGGTTTCTACGTAATTGGTTCCAGAGCGATTTTCTTCATTTTGCCTCACACTAGAGAGGGAAATGATATTGTGGATAGTGCTGTGCTTTTCAGCTTTATGCCTACTCATTTTGCTTATTTGCAAAAAAAAAAAAAAAAAAAAAAACAGCATGCTAGTCTTCTGTGTTCCTGTTCGGGTGGAATCAGATAGAATAGAAATGTGTGGATGCATCATGTAGAATTTATTGCAGAGGTTTTACATTACAATAATCTAGCAGAACGATGGATGGATGGGAGGGCCTAAAATTTCAAGCTTGGATTGGTGTTAGTTCATTTAAAAATCATTTTGATTTCACGAAGCAAAAATTGTCAAGCTTGAAGCGAGTACAAATGTCTAGAAATGGGCTGAGCGAGCTTACATTTGGAACACTGAATCTCAGAAGCAGAAATCGTTAATGTATCCAACAGGATTTGAATCTATACGTGATTTTCTCATGAGGATTGTATGTTTTGCAGTGTAAGGCAATTCCATTCGTTACAGGAGCTACTCTGTGATCAGCTAGGTTGGTGGTTTTTGTTCCTTCCACCCGTCCGGCTCTTGCAGTACCTACTGTTTTATGGCACGCTCGCAGGTGGGCTGGTAACTTTAATCTCATCATGTTCGTTCTTTTACAAGCAGATGTTCCCTTTTAACTTGGAAAACATGGTTCATTGCTGTGACACACAGTCATCTCGAAACGTTTTGTCGGTACGTGTCGCATGCTCACTGCAAGCCCTGCTTTATTTTTGCATAGCACACACGGTTGTGCAGCTGGTACTGATGTATAAAAACATTATAATGCAGTAATGCAATCAACTATATGGACACCTGACCATCACAGCCCTGTGTGCTTGTTGAACATTTGTCACTCCAAAACTGTGGGCATTAATACGGATTCGGTTCCCCTCTGTGCTCTTGTAACAGTCTCCATTCTTCTGGGAAGGCTGTCTACTAGATTTTGGAGCACAGCTGTGGGGATTTGCCCATTCAGCAACAAAAACATTAGTGAGATCAAGCACTGATGTCAGGTGAGAAGGCCTGGCGCATAGTTAGCGTTCCAGTTTATTCCAAAAGTGTTTTTGAAGGTCTGCGAAGACCACGCAAGTTCTAGCACATCAGCCTTGGCACGCCATGTCTTCAGGGAGCTCACTTTGTGCACAGGGACATGTTTGGTCCCTTTAGTTCCAGTGAATGTAAGTCTTAAGGCTACAGCACACAAGGATAATCTAGACAATCGTGGGCCTCCAAATTCGTGGCACCCGTTTGGGGAAGAACCGCGTACGGGTGTGATGGTCATACTTTTGCCCACATAATGTTTTTTCCATTCTGTGAGAAATGACAGCCACCTTGATACAAGCACGCCATCTTGGGCAAGGCATGTGGGCATTTTATTATGAACATCACTGTTCGAAACGAATCCCTTGTGAATAGGGCTTTTGGCGGTCCAGATGGAAACGGCATCATTGAGCAGCACCTGTAATTGTTACCTAACTGACTGTGAAAATCTAACCCCAGCACGTTCGGCATAATTATACTCTCAGATCTCATCTCATTGTTTGTGCAAGAATACTGTCGCTCATGCGTGTTTGTTCTGCTGTTCTTTTTTTTTTGCGTCAGGCTCAGCGTGGGGTCATGGCAAGTGCTGAAACCATTCTGAAAACCGCATTAACTCTTGAGAGACCGAGAATTCGAACGAGAGGATATTAGATTTTGGGATCGCATATATTCTCCCGAAATGAGATCCTAAGTGTCGTGCAGAAATGCACTGGGCAGCATTAGAATGGAACGAGAGTCTCTGCGTAGCACACTGATCAGGTAGTGACGGACGTCTTTTGACTTCCCACAGCATACAATTAGCCTGTTTCCTATCGATGTTTGTTTATTTGTCCTTTCTAAGAGTTGCGCTGTAGATGGTTTCGGGTTTTCCTTCCTTGCCGTATTTGTAATTAAAAATTCGACGCATCGAGTACGAACATTTAGTGATACGATGCTGCATAACCATTTACCCACGCTCATGACTAATGTTCGCTCTTTTACTGATTACTCTCTTGTTTCTCCTCTCCTCTCGCTCTGCTTTCTCAGGGGACTGAGGCCTGGGCGCAACCTGGAAGCCGACGACATAGTGCCTGAGCTTGCCAGGAGTATCCACCCGCGGGAGAGGCCTGACTGGGAGGAAACCATCAGCGCTATGGTGAGATGCAAATCACACACACACACACACACACACACACACAAAGACAGAGCGCGAGCGAGATCCATCCACCCACACAGTGCACAAATTCACTCATCTTTAAGAGGATGCTGGTAAATTCTCAAGTGTAGTAATTACAGCTCGAATCCCTGCTCACTGATAGTGTTTTACAATACTACCATCACACCCACACTCCTGCAGGAGGCTTTTTATACCATTCTTATTGCTTTTACACTAATTACATTACTTCGCCTTGGTTTGCATTTCAGCTGGTTAAATGACATTATAAATGAGTTATTACGTTGGGGACAGTGAGAAGTGATATCAGTTTAGCTATAACAGACTCTTAAAGACGCACTCTTGTCCAGAGATGGGATCCGCACGTGTTATTTTGTTCTCCACGTTCATGTTTTGTATTCGTGTCCAATTTAACAACTCGACACACGCTTCCAGTGCGTCCTGTGCAGCTGGAACGGCGCGGTCTCCATGGCAACCTTGCCGATAGCTGCTGATGTTCTGGGCACAGACAGATCGAGGGGGAACTATTCACGACGACCAGAGTATCACATACACGATGGCACTCTTCGTCAGTGTGTTTATCCTAGACTTTTAGTCACTAATCATATGTCAAGGGAGGAAAATGATGAGTAGCACATTACGTCTCATGCTGACTGGTGATTTATGATGTAACGTGTAGTCCTAATGCAAGTGTACCGTGTAGCACTTAGTATGTGTAATATCGGACGGATATGGAGTGAGGAGTCGATCCTCTGCAGTGTATGAATTAGGAGATATTTGGCTGCAGTGTGCACAGTGTGTCAACATGAATCACATTGAGTGTCTGAGGAAATTATAGAACAATACACCCTCTTCAGAGAGGATCTTGGATATCAGTATGTTTATAACATTGCACTAATTAACGCCGTAAATACTTGTAGTAATACAAAGCTGATTGGACATGCATTTCCCGTCTTTTATTCTTGTTAAATAAGTCATTTTTGTAGATGTCAGCTTAGGGGTGCATTGACACTGATACTGGTAATTAATGGGTATCCATCTGATAATGTGCTCTCTGTGAAACCCACCGACTTGAGCACCGTCACACTGTCACCGATCTGAGCACCATCACACTGTCACCGATCTGAGCGCCGTCACGCTGTCGCCGACTTGAGCGCCGTCACGCTGTCGCCGACTTGAGCGCCGACTTGAGCGCCGTCACGCTGTCGCCGACTTGAGCGCCGTCACGCTGTCGCCGACTTGAGCGCCGTCACGCTGTCGCCGACTTGAGCGCCGACTTGAGCGCCGTCACGCTGTCGCCGACTTGAGCGCCGTCACGCTGTCGCCGACTTGAGCGCCGTCACGCTGTCGCCGACTTGAGCGCCGACTTGAGCGCCGTCAC
>JAQMCW010000011.1:7144188-7154944 GCA_030068335.1 Chrysichthys cranchii
CTATCTATCTATCTATCTATCTATCTATCTATCTATCTATCTATCTATCTATCTATCTATCTATCTATCTATCTCAGCAGGGTTTTCTGTTGCCTTTTAACTCTGGCACAGAGCGGTCATCTTTACACACTCGTAGTCCTTCAGGATGTGCGTGAATAGCACTCTTCACTTTCAGGGTTTCACAATTCTTAGTTATAAATCCTGCTCGTTTTACCTTTCATTGCTTTTACAGCCCGTGGCATTGGTGTATACGAAAAACAAAACGAAGGATTTGGTAGGAGGTGAACAGTGTCTTGTTGCGTGGAGACTGAAGTGTGGCGAGATGGAGGGCTCTGTGGCCTGTTGGCTCTTGTGTTAAGGATTAGAGCTGATAATGAAGTACACGCCGTAAGAGATAATAGCTGAGGAAGCTTCGGGTGGGAACAAAGCAGGGGCTTTCTGCTTGGAATACTAATCCTGAACAAAGCAGCTCACACTAACTAGTCTGGACACCTAAACACCTGCTTGTTATCCCAGGGTGTGTCATCAGTATGTTTGTACCTACAGGTAAATATATACATGTGCGTTTTAGTTCATGCGTCATTAAGAGGCAATAAATCAGAGGTGTTTAAGTACAATTTGTGAAGGTCCAGCTATATACATTTCATAGCTTACAAAAGTTGGAGGTTAGCAATCTCCATGAATGATGACCATTAGTGATGATGATATGGCTGTAAACAAATCAGTTCAAAGTCGTTATATTTTGTTTCATGCAGGTGTTTTACAAGACCTCTGTTTTAAAGGTCCTCTATGTAGGATTTCTATATGCCCCTCCTTTGCCACCATTCCTTTCCAAGCATGTATTGGAATGTACGGTGGCCAACAGGTGCCCATAGTGTACGTCCAGGTACTTGCATTCACGCTCCTTTGCTTTTTATGTGCTAAAGTACAAGTTTAAACCTCTGTTTTTCAAAATTTGGGTTTATTCAGACCTGTTAGCCTGCACCATTAAACACCGATTCCTCTTAGTTCTTCTTCCTTTCTTCTCCATCATCATCCGTCCGGTGCGTCCTTCCAGGTTCATGCTGCCACTTGTGAAAATGCTCTCTAGAGGTTTGTTCGTTCTGTGCTACTATAGTGGTTGCAACATGGCAGCTCTGTCGAAGAGGGTCCGCACCTTATGTTGATGATATAAAAAGTTAATTCAAAGCTTACAAAAACGCAACGATTTGTCGTCGCAGGAAATTAACCTCTAATGAAAATACTTAGGAATACTATATTTTCTATTTTTGCTACTAGATCACGCTAATCTGCTAACTGATCCTACATAGTGGACCTTTATACTATAAGAAGCGTAAACACATAGGATAAGTTGGTTAGTTTATCTTTAATTCTTCTTCTTTTTTTCATGAGCCTTTATTTTTTGAACAGGCCACGTTGTCAGCTCACATTGGACCAGAGAGGGAAAATAAACATTAGCTATGAGAACCATGCCTGAAAGCTTTCCTTTCTCAGTGAGCTGCCGACAGCTAAATAATTGACATTAAATTCACAGAGGATCTGCTACAGAAGGCGTGAAACTACAAGTTGAACTACAGGCGCCCCCCCCCCCCTTATTTGTTGATGCATTATGCTCCAGGATTTTTCAAGGGCTCAGTTCACAACTAGACCACAGTTCACTAGTTGACAAGTTTAGTGTAAACACTTGTGTAGTGATTGTGTGCTTTGGCAGTACAGGCAACGGTTCACAAATGCACATGGGCATGTACATGCTTCCTTACGTTGACTTGCTTTAAGACACAAACTTTCACTCATGTAATATCAGGGCGAGTAAATGTGCTTCTAGGAGAGCAGTAACTCACTTTTTCCATTAACGTGCACAATTGTCGCGGATCGGCCAGATTGACGTGCAATCTCCTGATGATACTGGAGGTACCACTCAGGATCCAATTCTAGCCTTGAGAAATAGATTATGAAGTACAGTGGTACCTCTGGTCACGACCATAATTCGTTCCAAAGCTCTGTTCGTGACCCAATGTTTTTGTTTTTTATAAAGATTTTTCAGCACAAAGAGTTAATTATACCATAGATGCACAGTGTAATAGTAAACTAAATGTAAAAACCTTAAATATCACTGAGAAAACATTGAACTTTGACTTGGACTTCTTGGACTCCACAGCAAGATCGATAACACGAACACCACGCTTATACTTGTCAATAATTTCTTTCTTCACGTCTGTTTCAGTTTTCTTCAAAACCTTCTTCTCACCAACATTACCACTCTTCACTTGCTTAGAGGCCAGGGTTAATTGCATAAACGCATGCACACGATGTTGGTTAAAACACACGCACACAAAATACAGCACAGAGTTCACAGCGATCGAAAGCACATATGACCGAGACAAATCACAAGGCGAGACTGAACGTACGTCTTCGTTGGGTATACGCAAACAACAGAAAATGGGAAAACTTTGGCACGTACGAAGCAAAATGGCCGGGGCTGAGTTTGTTCAGCACCCGATTGTGTGGTCGTGACCAGGTGCAACATTTTGGTAATTTTTTGTCCGGGATCCGATTTGTTCGCGTTCGGAAGCGTTCGTGACCAGAGGTCCTACTGTATAAGGAAAATTTCAGCTTAGCAGTACAGCTTGGATTTTCTTATTTGATGCGTCTGTGAATGCGCTTGAAGTTTTTGAATTATTTCAACTGAACATTTCACTGTAGTTTGTAAGCTTGATGAATGCAGCCTGTGCATACGGATGAGTGTGTACGCCTCCAGTAGAGGGCAGTATCTGATTGCTCTTGCCAATGGGTAGCAAAAGCAGCAGGGTATCAGTGCGACAGAACATGATGTAAATCTTTCCCTTTGCTGCTGGGTGATCGGCTCATAATCGTGGTTTATACACAAAACGCACTCCCAGGTTCAAGCCGGGCGGAAATGGAGCTCAGGACAAACCCACTCCTGTGCACCGTGTGCTCCTAGCATGGGTCTCTGGTTCCTGCTCTGTAGTTTCTGCTCACACACTGCATGTCATCCTTCACAGAGAGGTTTATGAATGGTTTGTAATTACAGGCCTGAGCCAAGCGCTATTGTGTTGATTTGGGCTAAGATGCAGCCAGAGGCGTTCACACTGTGCACAACACACTTAGCCGTATGAACTGTATGAATCAAGCGAATTTGTTATTCTCGAAGTCTTTTTAGATCTTATTAAAATGCCTCTTTGGCTATGAGCACCATTTGTCTTCATCTTCCAATAAATGCTATATCATTGGTCAGATTCCTAGCTGCCTCGACCTTTCCAGGGTCAGCGTGTGCTGAAATAATTTTAACGGACTCTAAAACAACATTCCGCCCCAAATCCCAGATGAAAATCTCCGAGAGGAAAGCTTTCCTCGTGACTATGCGCTCTCAGGTTAGGATTGAATTTCTGTTGCTTGGGGGAAAAAAAAAACAGACGTGTGTGTGTGTGTGTGGACTCTGGAGCTTGCTTTGCATTTCACATATCAATGGACAGTGGACGTGGGGGAGTTTTATTGTCTCTGGCTTTGCCGTTGCACACAATGAAAGACTTGTGCCGCAGATCTTTCCGGAGCCGTCGCTGGAAGCATGTGGCACTGTACCTGGCGCTGCACAAGAGCCACAATGAGTCAAAGACTAAAGCACTGCTCAGATTTAGTTACAGCCAAGCCTGAAATTGCCAACTGCAGAAAATAGACAGGCTGTGGCAGGGTGTGTGTTTACCCCCCTTGGACTGTGTGTTCCAAGCCCTCATTGACCATTAAACCAAAGGAAATAGTTTCCATGGATTCCCCCTGGCCTGCTGACTGACTGAGTGACTGAGAGGATAAAGTTGCTGTGAGGGTTTTACACTGACTGTGACTGGGCTGTTACTGGGCCACGTGCTGTTCCTGCCCCCGTTTCATCTCACATAGCATTCTGGCCCTCTTCCCCTGGATATACCCCTCGATGAACACACAGTTTACTCCACACCTTCAGTGGCAGGCCTCCAATGCCCCCGAGTGGATATTCTTATAGGAGTTTTGAATGTTACAGGGCATGTATAGCATTAGATCGTACCATTGTGTACTAGCCAGCTATCCACCAGCCTGCTCGTAATGTCCTCCTCTCATGTTTTATACGTTCAGTAGTTTTAGGTGGAAATAAATATAGCAAAAGGTTTGTGAACACCTGACCATAACACTCATGTACTTGTTGAACATGTTTTTCCAGGGCAAATATGTTGTTATAATAACCGCCACTCTTCTGGGAAGGCTTTCCACTAGATTTTGGAGCATGGCTGTGGGGTTTTGCCCATTTAGCCCAAAGAGCATTAATGAGGTCAGGTGCGGACACCTGGCACACAGACAGCAGGTGTCCATGTACTTTTGGTGTTTGCATTCTTACCGCATAGTGTACCAGTCAAGTTCAGCCAAGTTGCTGGTGTTGGCAAAGGAGACATTTATAACTCCTTTTCCATATGGGGTTTTGCATCCATTCCAGTTTGCTTATGTGCATGCAGAACAGGCTGGAGGGAAAAAACGCATCCGTTTTCTCATATCGGAAGCCGTCACTGTATCATTCTCTCTCTCTCTCTCTGAATCTGTTTGTCGGCACATCTTTTATATGGTCTGTGAAGAGAGTCAACCACTTTCACCTCTCAGCTGTTGCAGACAGCATGTGGGCTCTTTAGGATGTTAGACAGCCTGAAGAGAAGAGGCAGAGAGAGCCCGTCTCCACCCCAGGGGTCAGTATGTCTACTGTCAACCCCACACACATCAGTTTGATGTTAGACTTGTAGTGCTATCTCAAGTGGAGCCACTTAGCAGCATCAGGCCAATGTTCTGCTCCAGTGAAGAAGGCCAGTTAACCTGGAGGGGGGAAAAAGGAGACACTGGATTAAGACTTACAGTTGAAATAAATAAAAACGAGGATGTCAAGTCTCCCGCCCTCCCACCCGCTGTCCGTCCTCCCACCCGCTGTCCGTCCTCACTGCAGGACAGGGAAGCCCGGTGTCTCCTCTCGGATTGGAATGGACAGCTGTTTATTTTCAGGCCAATATTAATGTGTTGATCTGCACCATCTGCTAGTCTTGGGCAGACTGTCGGAAACGGATACGGCTTCTGCACTGTTAACGGGGCTGCCCAGATTTATGAGGCGGAGGAAATATTTGGTTGAGTTTTGCCTCTTGCTGACTGATTGCCTTTATTATTCTGTGTCACTGAGATCCAAAATAAAGCTAACCTGCCCCAGTTTTTCGCTCCTCTGATTGCTTATGCTGTCATTGGGCTCTTCAGTTTTCGCTGAGCCGATACACACGCGCACTGATGGTACAATCAGTATCCAATTTTTGCTGAGTAAACAGTGGAGAGTATTCTATCAAATCGGAACAGTGTATTTGCGTTCAAGCGATCAAACACCGTCTCGGATGCAATACAACGCCACGGCATGAAGAATTATGAGAAATAATGTGCGCCTTGTGTTGTTAAATTCTCCTGATGCTTAAAAAAACAATTTGGAAAAAAAACCCAACCTACTTTTGAACATTCTTTTTTAGTTGGTGAGCCGGGGATATCAAAATCAAAGTTTTCTGAGAGTATAACACGGAACAGTCTCAATGTTACTCCTGTTTTAACATGTTATTACAAATCTACCGTTGTTTGTTTTTTTTCATTGAATAACAATTTAAAAGAAACGTTATTCTATACTTCTTTTAATAACTGATTTTGAAGCACACTTTGTTTTCATTATAGCAAGGGTAGACATTGCAAATTCATTAGCTAGCTCTGTCGTGCTTGCCCTCGTTTTGGTTCTCTGGAAAGCTAATTAATTAAGCCAACATGCGGTAGCTAATATATATATATCAACCAAAAGGTTTTAAGAGTGAGCTGATTGCTTTACTACAGAGTAAGGAAAGTGTGTGAGTATGCAGGTTCCTGAGGAGGAGACGATCATGTATAGCCCATTCTGCTAAAGTCTTTGTGGGAGCATATTGCGTTTGGGCTTATGAAGAAAACGTAGCAAGTCTCTGGCTAACGTTTGTCTATACCATCACCCATTACAACTGTTATTCAAGTCTGGCAGTGTGTTTATTTTTGCTTAACGTGATATTAGCAGAGTGTTAGGATTGTTCAGTTTCATTATTGTTTCTTACATTTGCATTACTGATTCAGGAAAGTTTGTCCGTCATGCGTACAAGTTAATAATAATAATAACGGTTCCAGGAAATATAGGAAGCAATTTGATTCTGATTGCACATATATAAGTTAAGAAATGCTTTGTGAAGTACATTTTTAAAAACAGGGCTTTTTGTCCTGGTTGATGCCTGCGGATGTATGATGTATCAGCAGCCCAAACCTATTGTGTGCTGGACAATTTCAAAAAAGTGCCTAAAGATTCATTTATGTCCCCTAACGTGTGAAAATAAGTACTGGCATGGATGTTAAACAGTGCATCCAGTAAAGGCGAGCTCGGATATAAAAGTTTCTGATAACAACAAACATGGCGATGGAGCAGAAAGTCATAATAGCATAATAACGTACCTGTTACAACTGTTTGTCCCTTGACGAAGTAACATCATATAGATGTTTATAATTTCGTACTAAGTCCTTACTAAATCGCATGATGTCTCCTGAAAAAGTTCCACCATTTTTTAAAATGTCTTCATGTCTCATTTGAACTATTTGATACACCGCCCCCACAATTTCCTGTGGTACTGCAACGTTTCATCAGGATCCGCTAGCTTTCATAAAACGTGCACAAGTACGAAGAATAGGACCGCAGAGTTATGGACAAAACGCTCCGTCCACATCTGTAAACAAATTAAACATTGAGCATAAAAGAGCCATAATTCAGATATCTAATATCCAGGATATGAGAGATTGATATTGTGATGAATTATGACACACAGTGAGCGGTTCTGAGATATTGTGTTCATTGCGATGTCTTTGTTTGTTTAGTCATTTAAAAACTGACTGGAAGCAGCTGGTTTGATATGAAAACTTTGTCATTTTCACACTGTAAAATATTTTTTTTAAAAATCGAATGATTTAAAATTAGAACTAATTATATCTGTAGACATAAACGTATTTAACTTTTTTCTTTTTTTTTGTTTTTTAAAGCAAGAATTGTTTGAGAATTGTGCTATGGGAGGACAGGAAATAGTTTAATACTTATATGCAGTTATCAGAGGATTTTGTGCATATAAACATATTCATGGCTTGAGGATGTTGGTTATAGGCTAGCTTTCTTGAGCCGACTTTCGGAGTCGTTTGGGAACGCTGTTGTAGCGTCAGCATCTTGGGAGCCCAGACCCTGTAAGAGCTGCTCGATCATGAGCTGCCAGCTTTCGACTGAGTGTGAGCATCTCAGCAGTGCTGCAGTGGGCGTGCATGTCCGCTCATGTGCACACTATACACGTGCACTCTGTGTACGTGCTGTAATGACACGGTGTTTCAGCTGGTGTAGTTGAGCTGAGTGCTGATGGAGGAAATCAATGGCCGGGGGAGGGGTTTGAGGCTGCAGATCTTTTCTTTGACCCCACCCCCTCCTGCGCGCTTTTGTGCACATCAGCGTTCTGGAAAAGCTGCAAACAGGGCACTGTCGGTGAACACTTCCGTATGGGAACTAAATAAATATTTGAATTATCAGCAGTATGTCAGAAGTGTCGGATATTAGGAAGGATCCCGTACGCCGAGGACATGTGTGATTTTAACCTCCGTCTTTCTGTTCCAAAGGGCTTGTGTTTGGATTTGTAAAACCTCATCACTGGATGGGCGATTAATCACCGCTGGTGTCCATCGCAGACCCCCCCCAATTGAGTATAAGCAATTCATCCGGCCTGTGGTCATTCCAGTGCATTTCCATTTCAGTTACGTTAGAAAAAATCACTCGAATGTATTTCAGTATTCTGATCTACACTGTTATACTGCTCCTCATTAGCAGTCGCGCTACACTGTGCCTTCGTACCATATAAAATTTGACCAGGCAAAATTTCATCTGCTACTGAAAATACGAGATGTGATAGGGCAGGGGGTAGCTCAGGGGGTTAAGACACTGGACTACTGATCGGAAGGTTTGGAGTTTAAATCCAAGCACTGATAAGCTACCACTGTTGGGCCCTTGAGCAAGGCCCTTAGCCTCAACTGTTCAGTTGTATAAATGAGATAAAAATTGTAAGTTGCTCTGGATAAGGGCGTCTGCCAACTGATGGTAATGTAATGTAATGGTAGGATTGATATGCAGTAATCCCCCACTATATCGCGGTACACATTTTGCGTCCCCAGCTATTCGCGTTTTTTTTTTAATTTAGAATACATCGTGGTTTTTTGCGGATTTTCCTGGTATTTCGCGACATCTGCAAAACCTATAGTGAATTGGTTTTTATGGATTTTTCGACAGCAGAATTGGTCAAACAGCTCTTTCTTGATTCGGTTGCTTATGTCGGTACAGTACCTTTTGTTGTTTATGAAATCCAGTCTGTAGAAAGTGGTTGTTAGTTACAGTATTATACAGTATAGAAAACTGCGTAGGCTAGGCTAGTGTACTACATACATACAGTACCTAAAATATAAGTCCAGGCTACGTTAGTATAGTATACCGCACATTACAGTACTCGCTATAAATTTGACGTTTCTAGGAATTCGACATAAAATTCACCTCGCTGTATGCTCACAGATGTTTTCTTTGTGTTTGATTGTATCTAGAATGTGTTTAAAGAGTGTGGGGGGATAATTTAGGGCTTAAACTATATTTAAAAATGTCTGTGTATTGCGGATTTTCGTCTTTTGTGGGAAGTCAGTTGATTTTGAAAATCATTAGATGGTTTCAATATAGGTATGTTCGGAATATTTCAGCACTATCCGTTAGGTTTGACGACTATAGTTAACCCTTGAACCACAAACAGTTAAAATCTGAAGCACAACTGAAATATTTGGAATTTGTTTTCGCCCAGTAAAGGGTTAAAGATCTTCTCCAAATATTGTTACAGCTTGACTTGTGACTATTACAAAGTGCTGACTCCAGTGACTCCATAATTATGGAGACTCCATCCTTTTTAAATCAACATCTCCCTACAGAATGCTGCACCATATCAACTGGGGTTCCCTCGCACTAATTATTAGGTTTTTAATCTGTTTATTTTTGCTTAGAATGATGCACAGTGTCTGTCCACAAGTCCGTTTAAATTAGCCGTTACTATTGAAGCGATAACCTACAATACCGTGAAAGAAGTCTTCGCCCCTTCCTGTGTTCCTCTATTTTTGTTTAACAACAATTATTTCTGACCTCCAAGCAAATTGAGTGTTAGACAGAAGACAACCTCAGTACACACAATGCAGTGATTTATTAAAGAGCAAAAGCTATATCACATGTCAAAAAGTAATTCCCCTCTAAGCTTAACACTTGGTTGTTTTCATGCAGTCACGTCGGAGGGTTTTCAACTATGAACTAATTTGTCACGACAAAAGAAATTAGAGGAACTCAAGAAGGGGGCAAATACTTTCACAGCACTGGATTAGAACGGGCATATTAACGTTAACCTGTGATTTGTCTTGATGTAAGTAATTAGCACCTTCTGCGCAGTCAGATTCAGAACTTCAACAATTTGGAACGTTTGCTGATTAAAACAATGTTTTATCTGTAATATTTATCTACATTATGTGACACGGATGTGAACACCTGGATGTGGTGTTGATCTGTTATTTTTGGCCAACACACAAGAGACCGACAACGATTCACATTCACACGTACGGGCAATTTAGAGTAGCCAATTAGTCTAATCCCCTCTGTGCATGTCTTTGGACTGCGGGAGGAAACCGGAGTACCCAGAGGAAACCCACACAGACACAGGGACGACATGCAAACTCCACACAGAAAGGTGCCCAGGTCGACCCCGGGGATCGAACCCAGAACCTTCTCGTTGTGAGGTGACAGTGCTAACCACCACACCACCGTGCTGCCCTAGTTAAAATTTAGTCCCTTTTTTTAATTTTTTTTTATTTTGGGCAAGATGAACTAAAGGACAGTGCAGCCCAGTTTTAATTTTCTCCTAATTTTAGTCAAAGTTTCAGTCTTGATTTTTGCAGACAGTTTTATGATGCTTCTTGTAAATCATGCCCTGTAGCCTCAAGATGGTCTATTATGGGTGGGATATTGCTCAAAGTCTTCTTTTTTTTTTTTTTTTTTTTTTTAAAGAGCCTGGTCAGCCTGCCACACAGTTAAAAGCACACAGAATGTCTTTGTATGCTGTAGAATTAAGATTTCTTTTTTGCTAGAACTAAGCATCCCAAACCTGTCTCGGCATGACACCATCACTGTGCAAAAAGCATGCTCCATGAGGACATGGTGTGCAAAGGCTGGAGTGGAAGAGCTTAATTGGTCTGCACAGAGCCCTGACCTCGACCCCACTGAACACCTTTGGGATGAACTGGAACGCTGACTGCACTCCAGGCCTCCTCGGCCAACCTCAGCACCTCAGCACACTAATGCGCTCATGGGCTAATCCCCACAGCTACACTCCGAAATCGAGTGGAAACCCTTCTCAGACGAATGAAGGTTATTATAACAGCAAAGGGACTAAATCTGGAGTGAGATTTTCACAAAGCACATTCGAATGCGGTGGTCAAGTGGCGGACACAAGTGATACATGTCGACAAAAGGTTTTCAGTTTTGCATCATTCTGTGTGTGTGTTTGGGGGGAACCAGCTTTTGAAACACCTATGTAAACATTTATGGGTAATAAGGAGTAATTTGTTTTGGTAAAAAAAAAAAATATATATA
>JAQMCW010000011.1:7171721-7183718 GCA_030068335.1 Chrysichthys cranchii
GCGAAGGCATGGCTAAATAAAAATTTTAGTCATGAAAAAAAAACTTCCGACTGAGCGATGGAGGAGAGCGCACGCGCTTTGGGTCGCGACCTGGCGTAAGAACCTGAATTTGGGTCGCGCCCAAAAAAGTTTAAGAACCACTGTGCTAAGGCAATGGGAGGAACTTGGGTTGACGGATGGCTGTGGTGGTAATATGTGTGATGTCTGGTCAGTGCATTGTCCTGTTGAGCATGAAATCCATGTTTGTGAGCAATGTACATGAAGGGTACTAGTTTGTCTTCCTGTTTTGAGTGCTCTTCACTTACCACGCCACAGGGTCGAAGCTGGATGGTGAGGCGTAGCTATGAAGACTTCCGTGTCCTGGACAAACACCTCCATCTGTGCATCTATGACCGGCGCTTTTCCCAGCTCCCAGAGCTGCCTCGATATGACGGATTGAGGGAGAGAGCAGAGGTAAGGCACTCGACACACTACCTACGCTCTGCACTGTCTTTATACCTGTTCTAGGCTTTTAAGAGTAATGGTCAATCGTTTGCAGTCCTACAAGGCCTGAGTCACCTCCAGAGCTTTGCACGTTCATATGTCCATGACTTTAATAGCATCTGATGGTTAGCTGTAGAGGCAGTCAGATGTTCTTCTAAAGTGTTTAAAAAAGCTTTTCTTGCTCACAATATGGGATTTATTTATTTATTTCTTAGCTTGGGCATATTTTTTCAGCTCCATTAACTTGCTTTGAGAACTGAGTGGTGTGGTTTGTTAATACTACTCATTGTGATAAGTAATGGAAGGCTCTTTATTTCTCTGTTGATAGGTGGACACACTCCTGTGCGTTGCTCTTTTCCACCATTTCACATGCTTCCCAGTGATATTCAGATAAAAATCATGGCTATTTCCTAAGTCTGTTATATCAAACCATTTTCTTGAGGACTAACCTCTGTTTCGTGTCGATTCATGTGGCATGGTACATGTGGGTTTGTGAAGTGTAGCCAAGGGGTCCATGATTTTTAAATTTAGTTACAGTGGTGGAAATCACAACCCACCATTATCAAAGTTATATTTATTATTGAGCTTTTATATTTATTGGCCAGTTTGTCTGGACACATGGATCAAATGGGTTTAATCCAAACCTCACTAACAAAGTAGGCCTCTAAATGACATTAATTTGAATCTAATGTGTTCTGTCGGTGGAAAGCTCAAGAATACAATCTCGATGACTGTAGTAAGTAGACAACACAAGATTGTACATTTATAGAATAATCTTTTATATGTAATGAAATTGTATTTTGCGGTTAAAGTGGCATTAAAAAAAGAGTTTGAGCGCCCCTTATTTCACGAAATAGTAAAAACCATTTTTACTCTAAAGGAAACAAACAATTAAGGAGCTTCAGATCAGTGTAGCTATTAGGATCATTTTCAAGTGCTTGATGTTTGAATGTCACGATACAGCATGCAGACTGATGCAAGTGTATGAATCAGTAGATGCACCTAAGACCTTCATTTTAAAGCATTCTTTATAAATATAAAAAGTATATGATGGACTAGATCGACCACAGGTTTTAAATATGGAATGTTGGACACATTTTGTAGTTGACGGTTTCAGCTTGAGCTACGTGGTGGAGAGGACCGTGGCATCAGCCGCCGTTTCAGTTTGAATTGTTCTAAATAGCTGAATCGCCAAGCAAGAACACTGCTACACCGCAGAAACAAGTTAAGAGCAAAAAGATCACCCCGCTTTCAAACTAGCAAGCAATAAATCAGCAAGCGACCATTCATTTTCTATGTAAGTACACGGTAAAGAGCTGTGATTCCTATGACAGCAGCAAACAACAAGCAACATTTGAATCAAGGTCGCAGATCATTAAGGCCCACCAAAGCAGCAAACCTAAAAGACCCTTAACCTTCAGCTTCTCAGATATATCCAGTCTCAATTGAGAGTCACTTTGGATAAAAGGTAAATGATTGGCTCCAGTAAATTCCGCAGACGTAACCAGCGGCACAGGATGAACCAGGGAATCTCATAGTTTCAGTTCCTGCCTGTGTTTATTTCTCATTCACCTTCATTGGGCTCAACAGATTTTGAAGATGACCATGTAGATACGAATACATACTTTTGCCCCCCCCCAACAATTTGAGTTCATTTTAATCCAGAGTACCACTGTTAAATAAATGCTGGTAGGAAGAAAGGAGAGATTTAACAAAATTTGATCAGAGCCAGTCATTTGAATAAGGTAGTTTTTTTTTTTATTATTACCTCTCATATTGAAACCTGAAAAGCTGCATAATGCATGCCTGTTATTCAGTAAAGGCTACATTCCCACAAGAGACGAACAGGGTGAAATTGTTACTTGCATGCTCTTATCCAGAACGACTTGCGTTCATCACACTTTTCTCCACCTGAGAAGTTGAGGGGGTAAGGGTGTTGCTCAAGGGCCTAGAAGTGAACTCACAACTTTCCAATTATTAGGCTGACTTGGTAGCCACTGAGCTATCACTACCCTAGTTTGCGTCATAGTGCGAATTCTGTGTGGGTGTATACATTAGAAGTCTCCCTCACTGTGTTGAGGCAATGATTAATATCATATGCATAAGAAATCCAGCACAGAAGCAGTGAACGCAGCAAATTTTGGACTCAAAGTTTCTGAATGCAGTGCAGCTATATGATGGCTACAGACACCTGGATAAGCTACTTAGTAACCAACAAGATAAGCACAATGATCACTGATCACTGTATCGGCCTGAAGATTAACGTTTTGGAAGCTGATGTTTGAGCAAAGTGTTCAAATGAGGTTGTTAGAAAGCTGGATATACTAAAGGACTAAAGAGCTGCTGCATCAGTTTTCTCAGGTGGGGCCTTTTTGTACGGTCATCTTTAAAAAGTAAAAAAGAAAAGAAATAAAAGATAACATGTCATTAGAGTAACAGGCATCAATAAAGCTAAATAATCTCAGAAGTGGAAAAAAATGGGATTGGTACAGTCTTGGTTACTACCTGACAAAATCTAGTTAACTGATATTGCGTTGTCTTATGGTGTATAATAAGCAGTATGGAACACAGCTTTATTCTTTGTTTGTTATACAGATACTGGAGCTCTTGCCAGATTGAAAGCCACCTACTGTATGAATTTGAGTGTAACTGGACAATAGCAAACCAGGCTGCTAAACTTAAGATAACTTTTAACCTAATTAACTGAAGCTCTATGTTAGACACCCTTAATACATACCATCATTGCTGACAGCTAAGCATGGCGTCTGTGTGAAGGATTTGCAAGTTGAAGGTCCACTGCAAGGTGACTGGTGTTGCTATCCTCTCCTTCCTCTTGCCTTTGTTTGGATTGAGTTTTACTGGGTGGTGCCAGATTGTTGGAGCCAATGTGACAATTGGGTGGAAACTGGAAAGAAGTTCTGCTGGCGTAAATCCCATCAGAGCTGTCTGAGTCATGGCTGAACTTAGTGTTTGATTCCTCTATCATCTTTTTTTATCCAGCATTGTCCCAGTGGCGTCATTGCTTGTTCACATCCAGCTAACAAACCAGACACAGCAGCTACCAACCAGAGAGCTTAAGGGCTGGCACATGTTTCATCAGAGACGTAAAGCCAACCACTACACATTCAAATTATTGCTTAGACAGTGTCATAGGAGAGCTGAACACACTTGGAGGAGGAAGGAATGATGTCTTTCCCAGTAATGTTCTCCCAGAATCCCAGTCATGGACGGCTGTGGGGATGTTGGAATTCTGACTTCATGTTAGAAATCTCCACCTGGTTTCCACCATTTACCAAGAAACCTCAACCCTAAAGCATATTTAAATACATGTATATTGTAATATTTGTAATCTCTTCAGTGGTTGTGGTGCAGTTTGTTGGTTGGAACTGTATTTGGAAATGGTTGAAAGGTCTAGGTTACTGATCGAGAAAGTCTTGAGCATGGTCCTTCATCAAATTTTGTCCAGGCGTGTTGCATCATGGCTAACCCTGCAGTCTGAACTCAACTTTATAACGAGCTGGGATAAGTGAAGAAATAAGTTCACTGTACTGTAATGTTTGATCTGATAACTGTCAGGTTTCACTCTTACAAGCAACATTTCACTCTTTCATTCACCATTTTGTTTCGTCTGAGAAATCCAGTTTAAAAGCAGTAGTAGAGAAAGCAAGAACTGGATTCAAAAATCAGTTACAAGACACAGTCAGAACAAAAAAATCAGCTTAGCCACGTAGCGATCCAAGGGCTGATTAACATGAACGCTGGAAAGTGTCTCTGATGCATATTCAGACGTATTAGACATTTATGACCATGAAGCTTGTTACAGAGTTATGATCTAGGATGTTAAACAGAGTACAGCATGCAGCGAGCTCTGCACAACCTTCTGAGGTTTCTGGAATCCCGCAGGCGTGTGCATGCTTTTAAAGTCTAATTTCTGAGGAAAGCTTTTGTCATGTGTAGTGCCGTGAGAGTTAATACATGAGCTGTTTGTTAGTCAGAAAGAATTGTGTTCTGCATTGAAGATGAAAAGCTCCACCTCACCAGCCTATGCCATATGACTCAACGTGAGAGCAGTGTGGAATAATAATTGAACCAAATTTATCATTGAGTGCAGCTGTAGCTTTTAGGGCCATCATTATGCTGATGTAAAAGCAGTCAATCCCATTTCTATTCCAGTATCTCTCTCTCTCTCTCTCTCTCTCTCTCTCTCTCTCATCCGTAAAGGCTCACAAAACACCAACCTGGTCTGAAACCCCAAATAAGCACATGCCAAGCTAATTATTGTTTTGTTTTTTTAAAAGAATAAACAGGAAGTGGGAAACAATGCATGGTTTGTATTTACAATGTCAGTCCGAAAACCACTCACTAAAGGCAGAGGATCGTACTCTGCAAGTATAAGAAGCAGCCTGTATTTGTCACACATGCTTTATGGCACAGTGAAATCCTTTCCTTTACCTATCCTGACTTGTTAGAACGTTAGAGCTCAGGGTCAGCCATGATCCAGCACCCCTGCGGCAGAGAAGGTTAAGGGCTATGCACAATAGTGACAGCTTGGCAGTACTGGGGCTTGAACCCCCAGCGTTCTGATCAGCTACCCATAGCTTTGCATCAATCCCACTTTTCCTTATTCTGCAAATGAGCTGGGGGAGATGTGATTGTTTTTGGGTTGTTTGTTTGAATGAATGAGTAGTTGGATGTTTGTAGGGTTTATATGGAATTAGCATAGTATCAAACAGTTAATTGCTGAAATTGATCCAAATGGGGTCAAGCTCACAGCAGGGTCGAATGTCTGAAATTGTTTTTCTTCAGTAGCTTCCTTAATGTTTAAAGCATATTTTAAGGTTATTTTCTGGCATACTAATTAGCAAGAAGAAGGACTAGACTCATTGGTGGTGAAGGTATCCCCATCAATGTCCTTGGCATTGAGTTTGGCTTATAGAGTGCAAAAAGCACAAAGTTACAAACCGGACATGAGAATTTTGATAGAATGTCATCAGACCTCGCTTGCCTTCTCCATTTTACCCGAAGGGTATACATACTTTTGCACTTATTGATATGAACTTGTGGATTAAAATTTGAGGTTTTTTTGTGTGTTTTGTATCTGATATCAGATTATTTTTCCTACATGTATATAATCTGTAATAATCTAGGCGAATGAAGTAGCTCTTTTGTGCTTCCATCTTTTCCTCTCACAACAGGCAGTTTCCCAGATGCTGATGGCTTACCTTTCCCGTCTCTCAGCAATTGCTGATAACAAGATAAACTGTGGGCCAGTCCTCACATGGATGGAGGTATTACTCTGACGCTATCTGCTCTGCTCGTATCAGTGGAAGAGTTAGACCCGCTGCACGGTGTTAAGTGGGCACTATCAAGGAAAGCTTAAGGATTTATTAGCTTACAGTTAAAGAGCCTTGAATACTGTAGCTAAGCTGACATCCACATTTCCAGTGAGCTGACATATCTTGGGTTTTTTTTCTTCTTCTTTTTTTTTCTCTTCAGGTTGACAACAAAGGGAATCGTCTGCTGGTACACGAAGAGTCCTCCATCAATGTCCCAGCCATCGCAGCTGCCCACGTCATTAAGCGCTACATTGCCCAGGCGGCCGATGAGCTGTCATTTGAGGTGATCGTGGTGATAATATGCTTGTTCAAATTTAGTGAAACTGAAAAGAAAACCCGTCTAATGATAAGATCGCACAGACCACTCTGTAATTCCTTAATGGTTATCTTAATGCCTTGGTACTGACTTTGGTACCGATGGGTACTATTTGTCTCTTTCAGGTTGGAGACATTGTATCAGTGATTGACATGCCTCCTAAAGAAGATACCACATGGTGGAGAGGGAAGCATGGGTTCCAGGTGTGTTCTTTAGCACCTTCCAAAATACAGTCGATCCTCACATTAACGGACTAATTGGGGGGAGAGGTTGTCTGTTGACTTGAATAGTCCGAGGATGTGAAGTGTTTTAGTGTGAGGGGGTTAAAATAATGGAAATCCAAAGAAAAAACACCACTAAGGTCCATAAAAGAGTTACCCAAATACTGTACACATGACAAGCAGCATAATGACCAACATAAATGGGTAAGTACATTGAGAAAACATTGAGGTGAAAAACACCAAATAATCGCCGAAAAAACAGTACAGCTTCACAGCGCCCATGGCTCAACCGACGCTTGTAAATAACTAGTAGCACGCATGCCACGGCCACCTAGTGGACAATTGCTGAACTACTGGACTCAGTTCGCAACACCCAGGATTTTTAAACTTTCGTACCGGACATTCTGGCTAATGGATTATGTTTTCAGACCAGCGGATTTTGTCCGTTGCATCCGATATCTGTTAATGCGGCGTCTGTAGATGAGAGGATCAACTGTATAATGAATCATGACCCAACTTATCAGCTGAAAAATATTGGTATGTTATTAGTTTTCCTTTATGGCAAGGGGAACGTCTAATTGCTAGGAATGGCGCTCTACGTTATGGTGTATTGGGCAGTCTAATTTTGCCGGCTCGTGGCCGTTAGTCTGCATCTGTCTGCAGAGGATGAGCCTTAAAGCTACACCAGCTGTCACACACAGAGTATAAAGAAGCCCCCACTTACAGAGATACCAGGGTGAGCGCTAAGAAGTAAGGTTATGCCAGGACTAACACTAGGGATAGATAAGTGACTTTCCTCTGTTGTAGACTGGCACTAATGCTGTAAATGCAATGCAGAATTGCACAATTCATCATAATCAAGCTGTAGTGAATAAAATCAGGCTAGATTATGATTGACAGCTGGCTATGCTTTTTTTTATTATTATTATTATTATTATTATTATTATTATTATTGGATCTTCATGTGTCTTTTATCTGAACATCTCCTAGGTGGGTAGCTCAGTGAGGACAGAGGAGAGGTCCAGCTCGTTGTCAGAACATGCAGTGAGGGAGAATTCGCTCGATTTTTTTTTTTTTTTCCTTTCTTTTCTGTTTTTTTTTTTTTTTAGTTCTTTTGAAGAAAATGAAAACGGCTGGAATTCTTGGACTGAATTTATCCGCCCACTGCAGTCCTGGGGTCATTAGATGAATCTAGGGTCTAGATGATATGAAACTTAAGTTATTTGGACTGATTTTAATGGTGCGGTCATAATGTTTGAAGTGTTGCCCCAGCAACACCGCTTCAAATATTTAAACAAGTCTTTGGGGGACTAAATATCAGTCATTTTCTATGCATTTACCCATTGGTAGTTTAAAAAAATGTACAGTTGGGTAACCGAGGAGAAAATGGTGGCGCTGTATGTTTTTGCTGGCATGCTGTGGGTGCACTTATAAATGCTTTTGGAGGAACGGTGTTCCTTCCAGTAACAGATCCAGAGACTTGTACAGTCCATGCCAAGACGCACTGAAGCAGTTTGGGCAGCTTGTGATGGCTCAGCACCTCACTAACACACGTTGTGGTGGTGGCGGTGTTCTTCTTTTTATATTTATTATCATCATCATCATTCATTATCATGTAACAACTGAAGTATTAACAAATAAGAGAAGTACTAGAAAAGTGGTTAGGGATGACTGGGTAGTTTCCACAGTGCTTTTGTTTTTGTTTATGCGAGGCATGAACGTTGCGTTGCTTTGTGAATAGTTTAAGTGACTCAGTGCTTGTGGAAGGTTTTTATTTATTTATTTATTTATTTATTTATTTATTTATTTATTTATTTTCCAGATTTTGTGTGCACTCCACTGCAACTTCACCTCTCTTATCTAGCTGAAATAAGACACAATAAGCAGCAGAGCATGATGCTGCACCCATGCCAAAAGTACTTCACAAACAATAAGTAATGTTACCAGACAGTGTATGTAATGCACAGGAAAAGCACAAAAAAGCTGCATGCTGTTTATGTAGCTTACACTGCTCGCATGATATTAGGCAAGTGTCGTAGAGTGTCTGTGTGCGGTGAGCTTGATCAATGGTAAATCACTTGGGCGCAACTTGTATTTAGGCTATACCTATACTGGAATAACTTGGTAGTAACTTAGTAACTTGTATAAAGCCACCAAACATGATGGCCATCTGCAAAGACCTTTCGAACACTGCCTGTATTTTTTTTCATTCGGCCCTTAACAGGTTTCAGTTTGGTTTTGGCAAACGACGGCAGAAACTGGATTTTTTTGGGCGTGTCTTTATACTTGGGGGGAAAAAGTGCAAGGCCTGTTTTCCCTACAGAATATTAAGATGTTAGTTTGGACAGGATAAGTCCTCTGTTATCTGGGGTTATATTGACTGATCATTTTAAAGACTGATCATTCATGTAATCTTTCCAGACACACGCATGCACGGTCTGTGAAAATGACTGACATGGCAGATTTGGATTTATACGATTACGATTATAATCCAAGACATGCTCCAGTAATATTTATTTTATTCCACTTTTCCATGTAAAACTAATCCAATCTGGATTGCGCTAAAGTTTCTTTTTTGTTTGCTTGTTTTACGTTGGAAGGTGGGGTAATGTAATTATTGAACAGTATAAAGACACTTCAGGTCGTCTCCAGACCAAAACAAAATAGAGTATTGGCCTAAATTATAATAGGTTTTTTTTTTTAAAATGTAGTCAGTGTTTAAAAGGACATATCAGAGAAGCGACACTTCCAGGTTCTTGCGTTCCTAGCACGTGTAAAGCCTACAGACCTGTTATGGTCATGTGAGCTACTAATGTGGAAATGCAGTTTGTGCAGTCTTTAATAACAAAAGATAAGGTGCTTATAATAAAAGACAAAACCATCAGGTTGTGTTAAAATGAGGTGCATGCAGGATGCCTAGTGTTTTTAACGTGACGCGTAATGCGTACATTGAGAAGTCACTCCATTTCTGGGATTTATACATTGCAGAAAGATCATAATGATTACAGATAGTATTCAAAGGGATTGCTTAATCGACGCAAGTGCGGGAAGTGCTATCCTATATGAACTGTGCAAAAGACAAAGTTCACATCCTTTGACAGCTTAGCCAAATTACTTTGTTTTGTGTTAGCAAGAATTCAGGCAGTAATTTTTCACTACCATAATAGTTTGCTGATCTGCTATGCTTTGGTGGGATGACAAGTTTGTAAACTGGATGTTCAGAGATGTGGCACGCACAATGCTTATGCCTGCGCATTTCCGTCCATTGTGATCTTTTTTCCCCCCTCTCTTTAGGTTGGCTTCTTTCCCAGCGAGTGCGTGGAGCTGATTAACGACAAGGTCCCTCAGTCTGTCACCAATTCAGTGCCAAAACCAGGTACCAATATATACAAGCAAACACAGAATGAGAGTGTTTATCATGCAGCAGCCATTATTTACCCTTTGCAGTGCTCCTCACCTGCACACAAGGTCAAAGAAAAATCAGATTCGATGCAGAACAAGCAGAACGTCACCCATGTGCGTGCGATTTCGGATCTAAATCCTGTTTACGCAGGACGCGCGTATGATGTTAAATGTTAAAGCAAGTGGGCTGTGTGATTATGGTAGATGAGCGTGATCATGAGAGCGCAGGGCTGTGAAGGAGTTAGGTGACGTGTTAGAGCAGGCTTGCGCAAGCCAACAGGAGCAGATGCTGCAAGGAAACACTGGATAACATCTGAATGTGTGAAGGAGACACCAAAGACTTCTCTGTGTTACTGTACAGTCATTACTTGTAGAGAAATAGATATATATTTTAATTCAAGAGGAATATTTTTCACTTCCTTTGACAGTTTTGTCAGCTCTGGTTTCGAAACCGTTGACAAACTGAGTGGGAGAGATGTGAAATCTTTCAAGCGTACGGTCCATCTGCTGCGCACGTGTTAATATGGGCTCAGCCCAAGCTGTCGCTACCATCGACAGTTTTTCCCAGCAGTCCTTCTACGTGCAACGATTTTGCTCTCATGCTCTACACCATTGTACAGTTGTTTGCACATATTCGGTTACACTCAGGTTAACAGAGAATGGGCTTCCGAATGGCTCCGCATAAACGCGTTGTCTGGCTTGTCAGGAGACGGCCAGCTTAAACCTGAGTGTGCCATAACTGGCCCTAGATTGCTGTGTCACTTGTCAGCTAAAGGGACACTGTCCAGCCACGGGTGTTTACGAGCTCATGTACATACATCTGTGTCAAACGCATATTCATTGAAGCCATAAGATGCTGCTCTTCCAAGAACATATCTGATCTTGTGTTTTGAACATCATTGGAATAAAAAAAAAAATAGTAAAGTTTTTGTAATAGATTTATATGTTTAGTAATTTTCTAATAGGATGTTCAAATGAAAATGATAGCCATGTTATGCAGTTGTCGGATGTTCCCTCAGGCCAGGAAAACTGGCTTTCAGAAATGAAAGCGTATCGATTTCCAGGAGACAAATCGCTGCCTGGGAAGCACCTGAATTGCTGCGGTGAAGAGAGACAACTAGATAAACGCGAACTCCGGGACCTATAGCGCACGTTTTATTTCAACTTCTGAGAAATATTATACACTTTAAAGCACCATTGTTGCATGATGCAAGTCATCAACAGACATCTTATCATGGTCTAATAGACATTTAACTCTGCTACAAGGTTGAATACTCAATGCCTTCGTTTCCCAAACATACTAAGCACTTTCATTTACTAAACAAGAAGGCTAATCAGCTAGCTAGCCGACTTATCAATCATTACATGTACCATGTCTGCACACAACGTCCCCTTCGTTCTTAGCTGTGAATCATGCTGAGCCTGATTTAGACCGAGCATGCCCCCTCCAAAATTACAATACACTACAGAGAGGCCATCCACATTATAAGAGGAAATATTTCTCATGGTGTCGCTAAGCAAATAATTGTAAGCTTCAAACCTATGGTAAGTTTTCACTGTCTATCCGTATCAACAAGGTCATAATGATGCACGTTGGGGTAAGTCAGCTAAGAGGATTAGATTTGTGTAAGAAAATGTTTTTTTTTCTTCTTAATCTGTAGCGCCAGTTTTTGTATGACTTGTTTATTTTATTTGGGAGACTCATTAAGTATGTGCCATATTGTCATATTTTGACCGTTTTGCATTTGACCAAAAAAAAAAAGCCCAAGGAACGGAATTGCGCAGGAAATCTGTTTTGCCTCGTTGAAGTGGTCTCGAAAGTGCACACAGGATTGTCATTAGCGCTCTGCTCTACTTGAACGAAGTTAAATCATGTTGGCTGTGTTTGAGCTCGTGGATGTCTTTGTCTGTCTGTCTTCCGTCCCTGCGCTGTTATAATCATATTTTAGTTGCTATCGCACTGCTGGCTTTCTGATCCATTTTGCACTGCCCTGACTTTGCCATTGGTTGACTGTGATGATGGGTGTCACCTTAATAACAGCAGTTCCCAACTCGTTACCTCCACCTTTAGACACGCACACACACGCGCGCGCGCGCGCACACACACACACACACACATATACAGTGGAACCTCGCATTGCGCGCATAATTCGTTCCGGAGACAAAGCGGGTTTCCCCATAAGAAATAATGGAAACTCAGATAATTCGTTCCACAACCCAGAAATATTTATATAAAAAT
>JAQMCW010000011.1:7183922-7210831 GCA_030068335.1 Chrysichthys cranchii
AAATCAGAGTTGTAGAAATAACGGGAAACTCAAGAGAGCCATGATATTATGTTCTTTACAAGTGTATGTAAATTTTTAACCACAACCGTATATGCGCGCGCACGCACACACGCACGCACGCACACAGACACACACACACACACACACACACACACACACACACACAAAAAACTCCTCAGAATGTATAAGGAGTCATCAATAATTTTAATGGTTTCCACTGAAGGAAAATATCTGTTATAGTTTTCTAAATATTTATTAGCATAAAGCTGACCATAATGCCAAAAAGCTCTGAAGCACCAGTTTTGATCTCATGGGCACTTTAAGAAAACAGCAACACAGCCAAACCCTACAAAGTCTAACCAAATAAATGTCATGATTAATGGACGTGTGAAGTGGAGGGTTTCAAACACTAACACTAACCGAGTGAATAATGAAATTTGTCATGTTATGAGTGGCCACAGATCACGCTCATTCGACTTTACATCATGCTTTGGGCTGACTGCCCTGTCCAAGTCCTCTGGAGAGCTTTCTGACAGCGTAGACCTTGCACTCCACTTCAAGTCATGTTTATGCCTCACATCGCTTATTACACCCCTGAACTTGTGACTCATCATGACTGGACTATTCACTATGCTGCCTTCGGGTGGACCGAATGTCTACATCCTGCATGCTCTTTAGGGAAGAGTGTCTGTGCAGGGATGACACGGTGTGTTGCACACGAGTGAGTCCAGAGAAAACCGCTCAAACTTGTTGATTGCAAAGGGCAACTGGGTACAGGCTGATCCTGCGTGATTTGTGCATTTTGCTTTTTATTTTACCACTTGCATGTTTGCTGATGTCACTGTGATTTCTGTTTGTGATGTATGTTGATTTGCTTGAGTGTGTTGTAATCTCCCATGCATGTGTAATGATGTATCGCTGCCTCCCTCTACCATCCCCTCCCCTCAGTGTCCCCCTGCTCTGCTCTGCGGCCGGCCTCCTGGAGTCTCTTCCCACCCTGTGCGTGCTGGTATTCTCCCCTGATGCCTCACTGATCAACACTATATATAGCCAATACATCCTCCATCTCTCGCTCTCTCTCTCTCTCTCTCTCTCTCTCTCTCTCTCTTTCTCTGTCTCTCTCTCTCTCTTTCTCTGTCTCTCTCTCATGTGCAAATGATTTACTTTACTGAGTTTTAACATGCAAAAAAATTTCACTAATCCCCGTGATTTTGGGTAAGCTGTTTACATAAACCCTGAACTCGGCACTTTAACTGGAAAAGGAATCAAATCTGTAGACATGCAGCATTTAGTGGCGTAATAATTAGAGAGTCGTGTATTCAAACAGTGTTTAGAATTTCATTTGAATGCTCATCGCGTCTCCCATGCAACATAATACATCAATATTTTAAAATCTGTAAAAGTAAACAGTGATCAGCTTACCACGTGATGTAAAAAGACACGTGCAAGACGCCCTCGAGATATTTCAGTTGTGATAGTAATTGGATTTAACAGTTTATATGAAGATTGCGAGATAATCTTTATTTATGTAGCACGGTTCTCAAAGGGATTTAGGTATGAATGATTACAACATCAATAATAATAAAGCGCATGAATGGTGAATTAATCTGACAAGCTGAAATAATCAGAAATCCGAAAAAAGAGAACCGATCGAAATCAGCAAATCGTGAAAAACTATAAATAGTTAACATTAAACAAGTACAATTACAAAAATGAACGCGAAAAAAAGCATTTTAAAAGCTTGTGTTCCTGCTGTTTTCTTTAATGCTATTTCAGCTTGTAGAGGCGATGGAAGAAAATTGTTCATTTTATTCAATTGTTTAGAAATTTAATATAAATTATCCTCAACCGATTTACTAAGTTCCAAATTGTATTTAAAGCTTTTTCTTTCCAGAGAAACTATCAGTCGAATTATTAACAAAACATGCTCTGGCAACATAATGAGTATAATTAGCCAGCAGCATTATGAAGCTCTCTAACACGAAACTCTCTCCATCATGGTAAAGTGTTTTTTTTTTTTAAAGTCCATTTTATTGCTCTAGCTTGTTTATTATCAGGGACTCTGAAGCGCTGTAAAACATTGCCTAACAGACAGGGAATGCAGCAGGAAATGTTTTCCCGCTTGTTTCTCTTTTTGCAAAGTGACTACTGGCAAGTTAAGTAGCGGGCAAAGGCAGCTGTTGTTCCCGTGTTCTCTAACAGGCTCGACTGCTTCTCTCTTCTCCCGCATGCAGATTTGGAGATGGAGAGTGTAAAGCAGGACAGTGCATTGGCACCCGACCCATTAAACCCCTACAGGCTGAGCTCAGGTAGACCAAACCGTTCCTCTGTGTTCTTAATCACTGACTAACCTCCAAATCCACCTCCGTGTTTCTCCACCTGTCGCTGCCTCACGCTTAATGACTGAGTCCTCGTGAATACTGGCACTCTTGTCGTGTCTAATATGACTCCTCACTACTTTTCAATGTGTAGTGCTTATAGGAATTCTCATCGTGATCGTGTAACAGATATAGAAATGTTCCTTCCTCACTTTTTAACTTCGTCTTTCTTGTCTACCTGTTCTCTTTAATTACACACGCTTTCATACTCCTAGTCTTTTGTAGACCTAGTATTTTTTAAAAGTCTGTGCTTTGCATTTTCTTATGTGTATTGATGTAGAGTGAACAGGTAAAATCTGTCATGATTCACTCCTAATCTGGCTCGCATCTGATAATTATAGTCATTGTTACAGCACTGCTTTTTAAACTTTGCCCCGGAGCATTTGTCGGCTGGTAGAATGATGCCATGTTTTCACTTTCACAAAACTGACTAACTGAGCCCAGTGAAAGCAGGGCTATAAAATCATTCCTGCTTCGTCCTCTGACAATATGAACTCCAGTCTGTTTGCAGTGACTGCAGACCCACATTCTTCTAGACTACCCTGTGGTGTTTAAAACACAACCTTTTCTTCAGCACCCCAGCAGGTGAAAAGAGATCAGGCCATCCCATGTTTGCCTGTGAAGTGCTGTCATGTTATGAATCATTCATTTATTTACTTAAGATTTATGTCTTGAGTTAATGATTAAGCAAAATCTTTCCTTGTCTGATTCGAATGAACATATGGCTGATCTTAAAATGGGCTCATGTACAAAACTGTGCTTCATGTAGTTTTCTTGTGTACACAAGACATTTTCCAAATTACTGGGGCTGTACAAGTTAATAGCTTGAAATGGTATGTAAAATAATCACCATTCAAATTTTTCACTGATCATGTGACAATAATAGTAGCACCCCCGGTAAAAGATTTACAGTGCGAACGTAGTCATCCTTAATATATTTCCGCTCAGTCCCCAGAACTCATTTTGCTGACTTTAACCACATCCTATTTCCCTGGGGCAGAACTATGAACCTATGGAGTATTTTTTATGTTTTTATTTTTTTATCCATATTCCAAGAGCTTTCAAAACAAAAGAGACAGGTGGTTGTTCACCAGTGCAAGTCGATTAATAGTTTCAAAAGACCAGAGTAGTTGAAAACATACCAGGAAATGAACATGGTGTAAGAGGGGACAATAAAGGAAGTAAAGAATTAAAGTGTCAGAATGACATAGTTTGGGTTGTGAAAATTAAATAGACATCACCTTTACAACAGCAAGATGTTTCGAAGAGTTGAACAAGACAGGCCCTTCTGAGAATAACATGCAACCCCCCAAACTTCACCAGGTTACACTGGAGCTGTTTACGGAGTGCAACTTTTGGCCATGCACACCACTAGATTCTTGGTGGAATATTCTCATACAGTATGTAAAATAGGCCAGTGGATCATTGTTGCTTTGGGTTGTTTTTATGACTGGTGTACCAGGGGCGTTTGTGAAGACCGACGAAATTGTGATTTCTGCTTTTAAAAAAAAAAAAAGGCCCAAAATCTGGTTGCTGTTGACGTGGGAGGTGAAGTAGAGGTGAAGTAAATAACTTTGATTATCGTATTACAGTGGCACCTGTCAAACAGTGGGATATATTATGCAGCAAGCGAACAGTCAGTTCTCAAAGTTGAAGCAGGAAAAGCGAACAAGTGTATTAATCTTAGCGACTTTGACAAGGGCCAAATTGTGATGGCTAGAGGACTGGATCAGAGCATCTACAGAACAACAGGTCTTGTGAGGTGTTCCCAGTAGTGTAGTAGTTAATGCCTACCAAATGTCATCCAAGGAAGGAAAACTGGTGAACCGGCGACAGGATCATGGGTACCTAAAGCTCACCGATGTGCCTGGGGAGGGAAGGCTAGCCCGTCTGGTCCGATCCCACAGAAGTGCTACTGTAGCACAAATTGCTGAAAAGGTTAATGCTGGCTATGAGGGAATGGTGTCCAAGCACACAGTGAATCACAGCTTGCTGCATACGGGGCTGCATAACGGTCCAAGTGCTCATGCTGACCCCGTCCACTGCTAAATGCACCTACAATGGGTAAGTGAGCATCAGAACTGGACCGTGGAGCAGTCAATGTAGGTGGCCTGATCTGATGAATCTCTTTTCTTTTACGTGGGAAGAGATGGCACCAGGATGCATTGGGGAAGAAGGTAAGCCAACTGGGGTAGTGTGATGCTCTGGGCAATGTTCTGCTGGGAAAGCTTAGGTCCTGGCATTCATGTGGATGTTACTTTGACACATACCACCAACCTAAACATTGTTGTAGACCACATACACCCCTTCATGGCAACGGTATTCTCTAATGCCGGCGGCCTCTTTTAGCAGGATAATGCACCCTGCCACACTACACTGCAGAAATTGATCAGGAATGGTTTGAGGAACATGACTGAGTTCAAGGGGTTGACTTGGCCTCCAAATTCCCCAGTTCTTAATCCGATCGAGCATCTGTGGCATGTGCTGGACAAACAAGCATGATCCATGGAGGCACCACCTTGCAACTTAGAGGGCTTAAAGGATCTGCTGCAAATGTCTTGCTGCCAGATACCACGGCACACCTTTAGAGGTCTTGTGCCTCGACGGGTCAGAGCTGAAGACCTATGTACACAATATTAGTGAGTGTTGGATCAGTGTATGTTGATGAATGGATTGTAGCACATCAGAGAAGTTGGTCAGCTTGTTTTTGCAAACCTGGCTTCCACACTCATTGAAATATTTGTGGCTAGTTACAGGTAGGTCTGTGGCTATTTTCTTTTTTCTTTTTTTTTTTTCTTTCTTTTTTTTTATACAAAGGGTGAGCAGAAATTCTAAAAATTCTGTGTAAAACCACACACTCAGCTGGGAACCCCATTTAGAATATGTTTCGCCCTCAGTCATAGCAGGTGCTATTCCAGATGTAGTTTCTTTATCTCTCTCTGGATCTGTAACTTCCTGGTGGGGCACCAGTGTCTTCCTCTCACAAGAGCAAAGGGCAGCTGGTTCAGTTAACAAGCCAAGACAGCTGAGTTTATGAGACATCCAGTAATAACTGCCTTCGTTCCATCTCTGAGGTATTGTCCATTTCCTGCCTGACGTGTCCCAAATGTGTGTGAAGTAAATGCTTGTACTGTGTACAGACCTCTGCTGTGAACATTTGGAATTGTGTGAATTTGGAAAATGGATCAGTGACTCTAGTGTTGCATGCTCCATGTGCATTCTCTCTCTCTCTCTCTCTCTCTTTCTATTTATCTGTTGCCTCCTCTCATCCCACACCACAGATGTCACTTTTACTAATTTTTATATCACACAGGCTTTTTCTGGTGTCTGTTAATACATAATCAGAATGTGCACTATAAGCTTGCTGAATATATAGTTAACACTGGGTTGTATTTAATTTGGCTTAATGTTGGCATACTGAAAAACTGCGTGAAAACTGTAGCAGTTACCAGTTTTGCAAATTCTTAGACTTTGGGCACCATCTCATGCAATGTATTATTCCACTGATAGAAAAATGTAAAGGTCTAGAGTGATACATTTTTGAATTTAGGTTGTTTTCATTTCCTCTATGTAGAATACAAAGTACCAAGCATAATACTAATAACAGAAATCGAAATATCTATCCAGATATTTTGAAAAGTCTTCTTGTCTGTGCATGGGTATGTTTTTTGTTTTGTTTTGTTTGGTTTTTTTTTATTTATTTATATTTTTGTATATATATTTTAGTGGGGAGAGTGTCTCCACAAGGACAGGAATGTATGACAGTCTTGATCTTGTGGGGACATTTGGCTGGCTCATGAAGGGCAAAAAAAAAAAAAAAAATAGAAGTTGCAAAAAAGTTACCTTTTGGTTATTGAGGTCAGGGTTAAGCTTAGGTTTGTGTGTAGGCATAACATTAACTAATGTTAACATTAATTAACAATAATTAAATAATTAGCTGCATTATAATTATGTCAGCAGAACAATAGTAAGACAAACTTACCTTTATATGTATTCAGACAGGGGGAGATGGTGGAAGGAGTAGTTCTTATCCTACATTTTTCCCCCACATTTATGATATTCATATAGCTTGTTTCAATCCTATTGTTTAAAATGTCTTTGAAGGCCAAACTGAACTAAAAGTCCCACTCCCCCTACCCCCAGTTCACAAGTGTTTCCCCGAATGCCGAGTTATCCTACCTTAATTACCCATAAATTACTAAGCATGTTCACAGCACAGTGGATTTGCATTTAGTGACACTCACACAACTCTAAAGCCAAAGCTACCAAAGTTGTACAAAACAGACAAAATGACAAGTAAACCGTGAAAGAGTACCTCTGAAGTGCATGCATGCCTGCCACGAATTTTCCAGTAATGCAGCTCAGCCATTGCAGATCATTAGCTACCATACACAGTCACACTAATTACACAGGTCAGCAAAAAAAACTTTTGTGATCATCAGAAATTACAACACACTTTTCTAAATCGGTTTTTCACACTTTCAGATCTTTTTTCAGTTTTTTCGAGTAAACTTTTAAGTTATAAACAGTGTTAATTTACAGGGTACTTGCATGTGGTTTTTATTAAAACGTAAGCACCAATCAAGTAAATGTTGCAGTATCTTCAGTGCGAGGTAAGATACATACACATCGTAGCACAGTTATACTTAAAAGTACCATTCAGCATACTTGGAGTATGATTGTCTTGTGTACACAGTGTCTGGATTGTCATGGTTCAGCATCCAGCAGTGGTCGACCGTCATACTCTTAATCAACACCTGACGATCAATCAGAATCCAGATTTCAATATGTGAATAATCAGATAATGCCTGGATTGTTTACTGGCAAATGTTTATTCTGGAGGTTGTCATGGTTACAGGTTTCTACAATACAATAAATGAGACTGGTGATTTTGACTTTCTGACGTAAACGTGAGTGAAAATGTTTGTACCCTCTGTGAATCTTTTGTATTAAAAAGGTGAAAATGTCTCATACAAACACCTGTCATGAAATCTTCCAACATGCTTGGGCTAATTATACCAAATGTCATGCACTATATACCTGCCTTCATCACAAAAACGAGTTGTCTTAGAGAAAAACTAAACACAGATTTGAAATCCGCATGAGAAACACTACAAAACCCACCTAGATGCATCTCTGATGAAAATGACCAGTTGACCTGTGTTATAAGCCCATATCCCTCATTCTCTGCTGCTTAATCATGTTCGGGGGAAGCTGGAGCCAATCCCAGCTGACGTCAGGCAAGAGGTGGGGTACACCCGGGGGCAGATCGCCAATCCACCGCAGGGCCAACACAGAGACAGACAACCATTCACACTCACATTCACACCTACGGCCAATTTAGAGTAGCCAATTAGTCGAATCCCCTCTGTGTATGTCTTTGGACTGTGGGAGGACACCAGAGTACCTGGAGGAAACCCACACGGACATGGGGAGAATCTGCAAACTCCACACAGAAAGGCAGCAGCGCTAGCCACTACACCACAGTATAAGTCCTATATACAGTACATTTAAAGTAACTCTGCTACTTGGGTAGTCTGAAGCTGATCCATCACCAGAGAGAGAGAAGCTGATCAGTCACGAGAGAGAGAGACTCAGACTCCTTCCACTGAATTGTGAATCGAAAGAGTCGGTACTTCAGTATCGATTCACTCAGCCTAAACCGGCTCATTCAGTATGCAAAACATATGTGCTTATGTTCCAACATAGGGTGAGTGTGATAGGTGTATGTTAAAGAACGAAATGTACCGAAGATGACTCATTTCCATGCATGAGGTTTAGTTTAAGAGTTTAAGCCTCAGAGAGCGATTCGGTTCACTTCACTTGATTCGTGTCGGTTACTGGTTTTGGTGGCTGAAAGCTGATCCGGGAGGCAGGACAACAGGGAAGGAAAATGTGAGAGGGGTGAAAGCTCATCGAGGGCAATTGTTCTCTCTCTCTCTCTCTCGCGCGCGTGCGCGCGCTGAATGAGGGGAAAGTGAAGGGAGTGTGCGCGTGACGCGCTGACGGTTTGAACTCGAGCTCGCGCTGCCGACTCGACAACCTAAACCAGGGAAGTTGAGCTCTGAGCCTCCGCTCGGGTCACTGCGCTCTGTCGGGATGATTGTGTGTTTATACCCAAAGTTAAGTCGAGGGTCCCGTTTGTCATTTTAAGGTAAGGGTTATTGAGGTTATTTTGGGGTTAAGAGGCGAACACTGCGGCTGTTTAAACTGGGCCGGGTGTCTGAGGGAGGTTTAGGAGCTGCTAGTTATGGCGGTTTGTTATGAGGAGGATTAGAGGGATTTGTGACCAGCAGAGACGCCGTCATGGTGTGTGTCCAGAGTCTGAATGGGAGGAAGTATTAAAGTATGTCCTGGGAATGGCAATGATGAGAGAGAGACTTGTCCATCCTGATGTTATTGGCTAATTTTCTCTGTTGAACATCAGTAAGGACAAATGTGACACTTGGTTCATGTTTGTATTTCATAGGTTATGTTCTGTTAATTTTGGTCTGACTACAAAACTGATGAAAAATCAGTGGGCACCAGCGACTTGTTTGTTTGTTTTTACAAAAATCAAACAAGGAGGTGACTTCACTCCATCACTTTACCTCCATGTTTTATTCTTCATGTCTTATATAAGTCTCTGAAAAGAGCACTAACCTATACCTTTCCAGAGAGTGTGTACCTTCAGCAGTACCTGTAGTACCTTTTGTACCCTGTGTGTGTGTATGTGTTTTCTGGAAGTCTGTGCATAGTGTAAAAGAGAGTTAAATGTACAAAAGTGGTCCCTAAAGTCCAATTAAGTGCCTTATTTTTATTTATTTATTATTATTTTTACGTGAATCATTTGGCTTAAATATCCAGTTTTAGTGACTACGGGGAATTTTGAAAATCTTATGTAAATTTCAGACAAGGTCGAGATGTTCGAATTTTTTATTTCAGTATATTTGATTTAGAAATACATTGACACAAGGACATGACGTTAACCACACTGTTTACACGTGTCTTAGAACCATATCTCGACCATTAGTCTTAATGAAATTGTGTTTTGTTTTATTTTATAAGAGAATGAAAAATATATATCAAGTCTAGTGTGTTGAGACATAACCGGGAGTGAATATACATACAGGTTAACAGGTGTCCTGGCTGAAGGTCTATGTGTCATAATAAACCATATGTATTTCTAAAGCAGTGTGAAACCGAGACTCTTCCCCACTTTCCTTTCTTTCTCCGTGTTCTCCAGTTAACCTTTGTATCCCATTTTACACTTGTAATCTTTTGGGGTTTTTTTGTTTGTTTGTTTGTTTCCACCCCTCCCCGAACATCAGCACTGTGATGTTTACTACTGTCATATGTCTGGGTCTCCTCAGCCAGGATTAGGTACAGCCTGGGACAGGAATGAACACAAACACACATTATCTGTATCTTCTCTGGCCCCCTCATGTGTGTGTGTTTGTCTGTGAAAGGTCGGTGAATTCCATATTTATGGCTCTGCCGGCCCTTAAAAAGTAAGACAGGAAACGCTTGGTTTGTTGTATATTTAGCCTTCTGACGAGCAAATTCTTTGCAGACCAGGTGTCTGATTAAGTGTCAGAGTGGCTTTGGGATATCGCCGTGACAGTAAAAAAAAATATTCCAGTAACTAGGCTAAGAACACATCTTCCTGTTTTGTCCATTGTGGTTTTATGTAATGGGGAAATCACGTGTCCTTAAAGGGAAAACTCCACCATTAACCACATTCAGTTTGTTTATATGGAAATATTTGGGATGTATTCAGAGATTCTTGTGCTAATGTGTTGATGTCTCCAGCATGGTGACAATCATGTTGAATGTTGGGTAAAATAAAAAGAAAGAAAGAAATATCTTTAAAAATGCGGAATAAATCAGAAATCCAGTGTGTAAGTTCTGGATACAACAAACACTGGAGTTAAAGTTGCAGAATACAATGTAGATTCACGATAACGTTGCTCCGAGTTACAGCAAAGACTCGACTTGGCTAATTGGAGGTCTAAGAGCTGATAAACCTTGATGGTGCTGAAGCAAGGATTAGCATGGAAGTTGGAAAGTTTTGGAAGCCTATCTGTTGGAACAGCGTGTACAGATGAGGAGGTGAGCGAGATGGGCAGATTCAAGGAATAAAGAGATGAACCACTAACAGCAGGTAGTCAAACAGCATTGGGGGTAACCTAGGAAACCGTTAACCAACATGAAAATAAACAATGTTGAGTAAAAAGAAATCAACCCAGAATTTCATTACAAAATAAACATTGGACATGTACATTGAAGGTCGTTTTAATTATAAAGACCAACTTGCAAGTCATTCAGGGTGAAATTTCATTTGATGGCAAATTAGCCTCTGAACTCCAAATCCTTTTGCTTTTGTTTATGTATGAATTATTAACTATTCTTAATTTAAATGCGATCTATTATTCTTATAGCTATTGCCTTATTTCTAAAAGTCAGCACAACTTGGTGACATTTCATTTGTGTGTTCTCTAATCTTGTTGAAGAATGACAGTGAATTTGGCCTCTGTGCGACTTGATATTTCTTCCCCAGTGAAGTCACATATGACTGATTTAAGAGTTCCTGAACACTCGCGTGCACGTAATCAAGTTAAATACGAATCAGAACCCACTCCAGTCACGTGGTGCCAGAAAAACAATATGACAAATAGTGCTTAAAGCGTATGTATTACATGTGCACAATATTCTGGTTTTCTCAGAAACCTAAGAGCAAGTGAATCAAAGTAGGCATGAATCAAAGTGTCTGGATGTTGAGGGCAACAAGGCAGTGCTGGTCCTCGAGTTCTCTCATTTTCAGTGTGAGATTAAGTTCATTTTTGTAACTGTATTAACGCACCTTCACCAAGGGTGCCAATAATTCTGGAGCTGCTGGGGTTATTAGTCTAAAATGATATGTTCAGTGGTGCTTTAGAGGAGACTGTGTATAATGGGAATTATTCTGGTAATTGTTTGGCATCCTTTGTGTGTGTGCAGACGCATCACACTGCATGTGAGTCCATGATATGTGAACAGCAGTTCTCAGCAGCTCTTCCAGCTGCTCATGATCTCTGCGTTTCCAGCAACAGCTGATTTTTATGATTCGAACACCTTCCAGATCCGGGCGGATCTTTGGATTATCCTCGAAGTGCTTTCTGTATTCAAACCCAAATGCAGCCAAGAAGGCCTTATAGACAGGATCTGTTGATTTGAGCTTCAAAAAGACATCTGTGAACGTGAGAGTAAGGCTTTGCAGAATTATCATCACTCGAGTGCGAGTCCCAAACAGACAGGTTTGCGTCATTTGGTTCGGCTTTAGGAAGACTGTTTGTATTTTCTGTGGTATTTCTTGGTTCATTATTTCCCTGCTCCTTCCCCCCCACCCCCGTTTACACAAAGAGTTTTTCATATGTTTTATATGGCCCTGGCTGCAGGATTTAATATGCACGGCAGTGACAGTCCGCACTTAACATGAGCGAATGCTGTGGAGCAGACCGACTCGACTGAGGCCCCGTGTTACTTCACTGCTGCTTCAATCAGTGAAATGATTGCAATGCTTTATTCACATATTAATCAGCCTAATATTGAGAAACTGCAACCTGGGGGCCTGAGCATGTAGGCCATTTCATGACCGAGCATTTAGTACTGTTTGCTAGGTGGGATGTTGCAGAATCAGATACCGACTTTCATGTTCCTCTGGCACGATATGACTGTACATCCTGAATTCAGAGAGTACCATGGGAAGTGAACCACTCCACCCAGTATTGCTTTGCTAGCGGCACAATAACTAACTAATACCCGAATGTTATGAAAATGGAAGTATGAAGAGTCCCCTGGAGAGAAATCTGGACCCACCATTAGCTGATTGCTCTCACTGACGAGCTGCCTTTTGTTAGGGTTTGCTAGCAAGGTGTCGGGAGAGGACTTGAGAAATTATTCATGCTGTATTCTTTATTGTCTCGTTCTTACCCTCAGGCTTTTATAAATGTTTATTTTGGTCTCGTTGTAGATGAAGGCTCTCCGGTTGCGAAGTAAAGAATATTGCCCATTGGAAAAATCAGGCATTTATAACAGACCTTGTGTGTTTTTATTACATTTTATAAATATGGAAAATATTTTGGTGGTAAAAAGCGATTCTGGTGTGATGCTGTGGAATTTGAGACCAGACCTGCTCCATGACTAGAATTGCCTCCAGCACCGAGGACTTGTAAAAGACAGCACATATTTGTGAACAGTGCAGCAGTTTCCAGACTCGGAAGAAGGGGAGTAAACAGGGAGCAGTGTGCGACCGATTCACGTCTGTCCTGTATGTTGCTAAGTTATGACTGGGTTACTGGCCGTTTAATAAAGGTTTAAAAGATTTTGACATAAAGTTATTCAGGCATCTGGCTTTTGCTAGCTAGTAGGCTAAATTAAAGCTAGCAGACAAAGCTGTGGTGATGTTCTGCCGTCACGCGGGAGGAAAGGATAACATTTGTGATACAACAGTTATTTATATACCAAAGAAGCGTTTGCCATTTGCTGTTGATTAAGCAAACACGAATGTTGTCCAGTAAATAATATTGTTTATGGTCTCAAATTGTCCTTCAGTATCCAAGAAGCACGGGAAGTTGATCACATTCCTGCGCACCTTCATGAAGTCCCGGCCCACAAAGCAGAAGCTGAAGCAGCGAGGGATCCTCAGAGAGAGGGTGTTCGGCTGTGACCTGGGAGAGCACCTCCTCAACTCCGGCCATGATGGTGAGTCCTTAAAGCCCTCTTTTTTTTTTTTTTTTTTTTTCCCCTTACACACTCCTTGGGTTAAGTAGAAGTCACAGTGTGGCCTTGGCTGGCTTCCAGCTTTGGTTTGTAAATGCTGTCTGTGTGGCCTAAAGACACGCTCAGTGACCCCCAGCAACCATGCTGCCTACGCCTGCTTGGCTCGGTTGCTATAGCAACCTACAACTCAAGAGGGTGTAAAGGTCAGCAGAAACTTGTTAGGTAGCCAACATGCGGAGATTTCTCTTCCACGGGTTCAAATCTCCCTGGCAGCCATCAACACTACCCTGTTTGTTTGACTCCAAAATCCACCTTGAGCTATTGCCGGTTCCTTTCATACAGCGCCGCACAGTTTGGCTTGGCTTCTCAAACGTGATTACAGTTCAAGGGTAAAAAAAAAAAAAATGCTGGTTGATTTATGTCCTATTTCATTCTTAAAAAACACTTTATCCATTATTTTCACACAAATCATTGTGTTTTGACTTTATAGGGCTGAACACTATGTAGAGGTTAATGTTTTTTTTGCTCTCCCTTTCTGTGTGTGTGCGTGTGTGCGTGCGTGCGTGCGTGCGTGCGTGCGTGCGTGCGTGCGTGCGTGTGTGTAAAAGTGTGATGTCAGACCCAAAGACTTGGCCCCATATTCTGATCTTCTAGAGCGATGACCCTGAACTCATAGAACGATTAGTGTGAGAAAACAACCCCAGAATTTTACTGTTACTCTCCCCACATTTTTGACCACAGTAATTTTGGTATTCACAGATCTAGTCTTTATTGAAGTAGCATGGCTTTATATATTTAAGACTAGCCTTCTCTTTCATCCCTCTAATTAGGAAAGCTCAACAATGTATGCATTTTACAGTCTTTACACCAGGTCCAAGAGAATGCAGCGTTCTTATCCTTATGGGCATGTATGTGGTGACTCAGAAGTGGTTTTATCCTGCCTGAGAATTTTCAACTGCACCGTCAGGAATTCTGCTGAACAGCTGCTTCTGAGACAGCCTGAGTCTCACTCATCACAAGGATTTTTTTTTCTGGGAAACAGGAGGCCAGAGCAGGGATATCCATCTTCCCTGAGTTTGTTTGACTAAAATGTTCATAGTTAAATAGGAGGCCTACAATCATTCTGGGTCTACCAGACATGGTTTGAAAAAAAGGCACCCGGTTTTTAAACTGGACTGATTTATAGGATAATCGTATCAGGATAGCATACTTTAACTTTCACATTTAGTCACCCAGCACGTGTATGTACACAGACATCTCAAAAGTAAATAGACAACCATCATTTTGAAAAATTTCTTTCTAGGAACTTCCTTCTAGCTGCTCAACCATAGCAGGCAAGTTGATTGATGGAGAAACCTCACAGAAGTACTCCAACTCACTTGGAGTTGCTCTGCAACATCAGCGGCCTTACAGCGTTTTTTTTGTTTGTTTTTTTGATTCGCTCAACAGCCTGAAGACACCTGTCAGAGGGTCCAGGTTGACCTGAGCAGGATGCTGTTGTTTCCTTTCATTTGTTTGTGAATTGTAGCAAGAGGAATCCCAAGGTTTTATGTAATCATACGCTGGCTAAGTTCACCCTCAGACTGACCCACAATACGCCATCTTTGAAAATCACACAACTCTTTTGCTTCTGGTGTTCGTGGCATGGCTAGTTGCTATAAACAGTTACTATACTATAACCTGAAATGAAAAATAATAATATATTAGCATGTTTGAGACACCAGGTAGTGTCCGCATAAATAAAACGTAACGCTCCACATGTTTTAAGACTAATAATGAATGGATTTAAAAAAAAAAAAAAAAATGTTGTTTAGCAAAGCAAAACTTGTCGTCGTAAATCATTGAAATGGTGCCTTTTTTTTTTGTTAAGAGGCGTTTAGTTAACATTTATGGAAGAAGTCTCTGGTTGTGAGCGCTTCATGATGCTTTGCAAAATTTATCAGTAACAGGAAAGTCTTGAGGATCGAGGAGTTTACACTTTCACATTTCTTTGTAAGATGACCAGCTGTGTTTTAGAGAGAAAGAATGACTGTTTATGGTGGCTATAATGTAAGTGAGAACAGGAAGTATCTTGTCTCTCGGATGTTCCACAACGTTAAATCTAACTATAAACTGTTAAATCTTGTGGTACGTTTTGTACATTCATCAGTTTAACATTGCAATAGTTGGCGAATCACTGTGCTATAAAAACCTGCAGAATTCAGCAGCACTGTGGTATAAATAGTGGTACTATTTTGCTGTGCTCCTATTTCTGTTAAAGATCTTTGTTCCCTGTTACAAGCAGAACTATTATTTGCTATTTTTGTGTATTAACATCCTTGACCTGAAAGATCATGCATCATGTATATTTTACTGCCCCTCCTGCTGAGTACTTGCACTCGTTTCAACTCCATCATTGTTGGCTCCTTTTACTTCATGCTCTGAGCTTGGCTTGTATTCCACATCACTCTGAATTAAAGCATTTGCCAAATGAACAAATGCAAATGTCCATGGTTTTAGATAGCGTCCGTTTGTATTTGTAAGGGTAGATTATACTTTCCAGTAACTGAACCAAAATGTATTGAAACGCACGGTGTGATTAACTCATAATCTCAATCTTTAGTCCCCCAGGTGCTTAAGAGCTGCACAGAGTTCATCGAGAAGCATGGAATTGTGGACGGAATGTATCGGCTCTCTGGGATTGCATCCAACATCCAGAAACTACGGTATGTGTGAGAATGTAATACACCGACATGAAAAATCAAGGGGAAAAAAAGAGTACTTGTGTATATTTGTGTGTGTATATTTAAAGCTGTTGCTAGTAAAATGTCTAGTGGAAATATTTTCAAGAATTGTGTCCTGTGGGAATATGAGGCCTAATAAATTAATCATTTATCTACACAGCTACAGTGGGGACCCAAAGTCCGAGAGCACTAGTGAGAATGCTTGCATTCATTTCTTATTTAATACACAGGTTTTATTACAAAATATATTATTGACGGGGGCGGTCCGGTGGTTAGCACTGTCGCCTCACAGCAACGAGGTCCTGGGTTCGATACCTGGGGTTAACCTGGGCGCCTTTCTGTGTGGAATTTGCATGTTCTCGCCGTGTCTGCTTGGGTTTCCTCTGGGTACTCCGGTTTCCTCCCGGACATGCACAGAGGGGATTAGGGTAATTGGCCCCTCTGAATTGGCCGCAGGTGTGAATGCGAGTGTGAATGGTTGTCTGTCTCTGTGTGTTGCCCTGCGGTGGATTGGTGACCTGCCCAGGGTGTACCCCGCATCTCACGCGACGTCAGCAGGGATTGGCCCCAGCTTCGCCCCACGACCCTGAACAGAATTAAGTGGTAAAAGATCGATGAGTGAGTGAGAATACATCACTGACAACAACTAGAGTGAAAAGTTTCTATTTTTACATGAATCTCAGAGTTTCTAAGTGTTTGGTACGTGCCTGTTTTTGCTTTAATGGCAGTGTGCGCTCCATAAATTTGTGCAAAACCTTATGATCTATTTTCCGTCAAGCCCATTGGAATGTCGACTGAATACTTGTTTCAGTAGAAGAGATTAGGCATGAGAAAAATGTGACCTTTTAAACAAAATGGTTAACAAGGTTGATATCACACATTTTAACAGAAATAGGAATAGTGCTGAATATTTAATTTTCAGAATCTTGAACATAACTTTCTTTGTTGTAAATATTTAAAAAATTCTGTCTAATAGCTTCTGATGATTAACAAAAAAAAAAGATTTGAATTGTTGTAGGTTTTTTGTTTTGTTTTACATTAACTATTGCTTAAGTTTTTGATAAGTACTGCAAGTACTTGACCGAAACCTCCTTTAACTAGTGTTTAATGGTTGCTGTGACATTTTTCTCTCCTTTTCAGGCATGAATTTGATTCAGAGCAGATCCCAGATCTGACCAAAGATGTTTACATCCAGGATATCCACTGTGTGGGCTCACTGTGCAAGCTCTATTTCCGAGAGCTGCCGAACCCATTGCTCACCTACCAGCTTTATGAGAAATTCTCGGTAAGCACTTTTTAAATGGAGACAGCAGTGATGTTAACAGCTCGCACTTTCACACATAAATGCTTGTTGCTTAATAGAGAGTGTGTGTTTTAGAAAAGGAATGTGAACCCATACATAACTGCTGTTGAGCCCTGTGCAAGCTAACATCTTGGTATGATAAAAGCTGTAATGATCACGTACCTGAGCCATGTAAAACAGTAATAGTCTCTGTATTGATTATTGTGTCACTGATATACATATGCAAATGTTGAGCTTATTATGTGTTTAGAGACAAGGTGCATGCAGGATGTCCGGGAACGTTTACATCGCAAGAAACAAAAGTATTTTGAAACAAAAGTATCAGGCAGGGCCAAGTAGCCCATGAAAGTTTTTGTGGTTGCTATGACAGCATTAACACAGAGAGGACCATTAGAGGTGGGGTGGAGTCTTTCGCTTAGTGCACTTGGCCCAGCAGAGCGATGTGAAAGTTGCAGCTAGTGTGGGCTGAGCATGATTCAAGTGGGAGAGACAGAGTGACTATTCTATTAAAAACATCACTGGACAACAGCGACATTAATTTGTCTCCCCGTAATGTTGTCCCCCTGTTTAGGAGGCAGTCTCAGCAGCTACAGATGAGGAGAGGCTAATCAAAATACATGACGTCATCCAGCAGCTGCCTCCTCCACATTACAGGTTTGAAGAATGCATACAGTGCCCCCTGCAGGCTGTGCCAGCACATTTTATTCAGCTTTACCTACAGATTATAGAAATACAGTGGACCCTCGACTCACAAACTTAATTCATTCTGAGACAATTTGTTTGTGACCCAAATCAATTTTTCCCACTGAAATGAATGTAAATACAATTAATGTGTTCCAGCCCTCAAAACATGGTTTTAAAGTGTATTATGGGTTTATGTGTGGCAATAAAACATAGAATAAAATGAAAATAACCTTAATTATAGAAAAATAAACCTAAATGAAATAAACAGATTATTTTTAATGCACCTTACCTTTGCAGTGGATGCGTAGTTGCTGGCGTAGGATGACGGTGGCGGAGGGATTATGGTGGCGGCTCTCATGTTTTGCGATTATTTCTTTCTTTATTTCTTAATGGTTATACACTTAGGCTTCTTACTCTCACTACCATTTCCACTTTCTTGGGACCCATAATGAAGGTGTATAGAGCAAAAATGCAGAGAAACCCAACAAAAAAATGCATTGAACACGTTCACACCACAAGTGCTTGACTGGAACTGAATATGTTTATGCCGTGAAGCGGTGGTGGAGGGATATGGTGCGATTCTCATGACTCAAGCTGTTATGCGCTTAGGCTTCTTACTCTCAACGAAAAAATGCGTTGAACACATTCACAGCACGAGTGCTTGACCGGAACTGAATGTTTGTGCTATGATGCGGTGGTGGAGGGATATGGTGCGATTCTCATGTCTCAAGCTGCTATGTGCTTAGGCCTCTTACTCTCAATGAAAAAAATGCGTTGAACACATTCACACCACGAGTGCTTGACCGGAACTTAAGGCTTGTGCCACGAAGCATGGGTTGGCTGTCTGTACATCGGTCGAGGCTTTGTCAGTTGGTACAAAATCTGCTTGGGAATTTAGGTTGTACTTCGATTTGTTCGCCATCCAATGTGTTCACGAGCTGAGGGTCCACTGTAGTAATAATAATAATAATATTAATAATAATGCTTTATAAAAATGATTCCCGTATTGTTGGTGGAAGACTTGTTCCGAAGAACCTCAGAATTGTTTAATTTTAAAGCTGTTAGAAATAATATATAAATTTGATTCCTTAAAAAAGTAGAATACCATGTTTATGAGGTCTAAACTAAAAGTCACATGATGAAGTAATTGTAATTAAATTATCTGATTTTAGGACCTTGGAGTTCCTGATGAGGCATTTGTCACGGCTAGCAGCATTTAGCTATGTGACCAACATGCACACTAAGAACTTGGCCATTGTTTGGGCCCCCAACCTACTGAGGTAAGCTTCAACAAAGTCTTTAAAGCTTTGTAGAGTTTATATCAAAAAAATTTTTTTAAATTGCTTATTTGTTTGTAATCAGGTCTAAGCAAATCGAGTCTGCATGCTTCAGCGGAACAGCTGCCTTCATGGAGGTACGAATACAGTCAGTTGTGGTTGAGTTCATCCTGAACCATGTGGACGTTCTCTTCAGCCCCAAGCTGAGTTCTCTAATCAGAGAAGGAGCTGGTATGTAGGAACAAAAAGATGATTCTCCATATTTTTCACTGAATTTGCAAATTACTAAATGATGCTGCATTCCTGTTCTTTGTCTCTGCCTCTGTAGGTCACAACTCTTTGTCTCGTCCTAAATCACTGCTAGTACCTTCACCTTCCACCAAGCTGCTTACATTAGAGGAAGCTCAGGCACGCACACAAGCCCAAATCAACTCCCCTGTTACCGCAGATAGCAAGTATATTGAAGTGGGAGAAGGACCTGCTGCTTTACAGGGCAAATTCCACACAGTCATTGAGTTCCCTACAGAAAGGTATGCAGAAGTTCTATTAAAAATAAATGTCTTCAAATATTTTTCTTCTGTAAGGTGTTTTCGGCATAATTATTTGTTTTGCAAATGTTAATGTGTATTTTGTTACTCCTTCTTTGTACAGAAAAAGGCAACCTATAAAGTCAAAGAAGTCACCAGTCGGCAGTTGGCGGTCATTTTTTAACCTTGGCAAGTCTTCCTCTACGTCGAAGCGCAAACTGCACCGGAACCCAAGTGAACCTAACGAACTCAAAGCCATGGCATTAGGAGGAAGCAGAGGAGATACTGGCACTCTCCGGTCTGCGAAGAGTGAGGAGTCTCTCAGTTCACTGCACAATGTTGAGGGTAATTCAGTAGTGCAGTTGGAAAGTGTTTTTTCCATGTTTATTATAACCCTAAAAGAGTCAAAAATTTATGTCAGTGGCAAGTCTAAAGTCACGTCTGTTGTTTAATCCTAGGAGAGTCTAAAGTGTACCGGCCACGCAGACCACGCTCCAGTAGCGACGCCCTCTCCACGTCCTTTAACGGAGACCTGATGGACAGCCGACAGCACTGCAATTCTTATGATAACATAGACCGCGGAGACATTGAGGGGGATGACGGCCCAATTTGCGTGCCCGCTCTAATTTCTCCGCCACGCTCTACTGATGATGTGGATTTGAGTCCCCCTGACATAGGCATGGCCTCTTTGGACTTTGACCCTATGTCTTTCCAATGCAGTCTGCCCTTGGCAGAGAGCTCAGCCATTTCTCCTGACACCGAAGCTGTAAGTCTCAAGAGGAGTCCCGGCAGCGCCAGTGACTCAGACCCAGTCTCGCCTGTCAGACCGAAGATGACAAGCCTTCAGCAGACTCCTGATCTCAGTCCAGCCTTTAGAAGTGTTTCTAACTCTTCTGAGAAAATTATGTTCCCATCTTCTGAGAGCTGTGAAAAGTTTTCAGTGTTGCCTCCTTTCCGCATATCTCCACCTACTGATACCTCCATAGTTAGTAAAGGATCAGAGAGCCGTGAGCACCAGCCACCTCCAGTTTCTCCCCCACCTCATCAGGATTCTCCAGCCAAAATTAGCCTGTTGTCTTTTAAATCCACTGATTTGCCCCTAAGCGAAGCTATTCACTTAGAGCTTCTCTCCAAATCTGCTTCATGTGAGAATAAAGAGGCATTAGGGATAGATGCATTACAACAGATCAATGCTCAGGAACAACCAGGTAAGGATGGTCCAACTTGACACTTGAACTGAATGTCTTTTGTTACACAGTCCTGATCATTTTTACCAAGTTATGATTCAGTAGGATTTTTGTTAATAAAGTATCTCCTTTGTTTTCAGGTCTAGTTTGCCAGGTTTTTGCCTTTAACACTGTGCATGACTGGCCTAGAAATAAATAGAAACTATCAGTAAATAGTGCAAACATAACATCTCCCGTTTTTTCCCTACTATTGATGATTAGCATATTTCTCCTCAACTTTAGTACCCTTTGTTTTGTTGTTCCCTAGGAGCTGTAGCTCTGGACTCACCAAACAGCACTGCTCCAGTCAGCTCTGTGTCTCTGCTTCCTCCTCCTCCCCAACCAAAGAACACTGCCCGCATGCTGGCTTTAGCGTTAGCTGAATCCGCGCAGCAGGCTGCCATCCTGACTCAGAGGGAATCCTCTGAACCTCAAACACCCGTTTCACCCCTCAGATCACCGGAGTTTGTGGAAACCCTTGACTTGCCACTCCCTCCCACCCTTAAACCGCAGGCTTCCCAAGAAGAAATGGCACACGTGCCACCATTTCCTGCTCTTTCCTCTTCATCCACTTCCTGCGCCACAGCTGAAACACTAACCCAATCCCCCAGCATGAATCTCATCATAGATGACGGAGAAAAGTCTCCCAATATGTCTGGCAATAATAAGGACATTGTCACTTTGGTGGCTCCCAGCAAAGGTGTGTCTCCGAGCCAACCTGTTCAACTTTCCCCCAGACATAACAGTCCAGAGAGGCAGCAGCCTCCCGTTGGCCAATCCCCAGCCAGCACTGACACCTGCAGCGTCACCACAGCTGCCACCACATCCACCATTAGTAGAAAGGAGCTTATAGTCACACCACAACCAAGTTCTAAGGTGAGCTTTTAAATGCACATCATATATTTAGCATAAGGAAAGATGCAGTTTATTAATAAATTATGTAATTTACTTTGCTTTTGTTAGGTTCAGAGTCCAGAAAGTGTTTTGACAGCACCAACGGCAAAATCTGTGGAACAGCCAATAGCTGTTCTCCAGCCTCAGCGTCAGATGCAGGTTCAGTCACAGCCTCAACCACAGCTTCACTCTCCATGTCAGCCTCAAACGCAGTCCAAGAATCAGCCTAACGCACGAGTTGCGCCTACGACAGCAACGTCCCCAGAGCAGTCTGGAGAGAGGCCTTGGGAGTCTGTAAAGCCTGCAAATCCTCGAATGGAAAGTGTTAGCCATCATCAGACTCATGGGACCACACCACCACCACCACCCCCTGTTCGCTCGATCGAAAGTAAACTAGCAGCAGCCGCTCTGTGTAAAACCGAAGCTGCCAATGCAGCCCCCTATCATCCTGTGTTGGCAGAGGGATGTATGCCCCCATCATTAGATGACACACTCGTACAGCCTCATCCATCACAACGCAAGTCTTCCGCTCATCTGTCAGCTTATGTTTACCACGCTAAAGGAGAGACAGGCCTAATAGAGCCTACTGGAGAGGCCTGTTACCATCAAAGAGCTATGCCTGCTGGGCCATCATCACTGGGTTGTCATTACCGGCCTGACAGTGTGCCCCCTCATCTATCATATGTATCTAAGTCGGAGCCTCAGATTCCTTACAGAGCCCATGGTGATGGCCGTTACAATACTATTGGACCAAGGTCCTTTCACCAGTTAATGAAATCTCGTGAAGCAATGAGGGGCGAATACATTTCCCCGGGATCGCTGCACCGCAGCCACGGCTACAGCTCGATGGACGGACATGCCGCTTATCCAACTATCCGCAGGGTGCACTCTCTACATGTCCCACCTACAGCCATCCGGTCAGCACCGGTAACTAGAACAGAGGTTCCTCCAGACGATGATCTCTATTACTATCAGCGCCCAGTCTATCACTGCAAGTCTTACCAACAGCCTTCACAAGCCGAATATCATGTCACTCAACTGCAACCTTACTTTGAGAACGGAAGAGTCCAGTACCGGTATAGCCCTTACTCTGGCACTCATTCTCTCGATGTTCCCTATTATGATGTGGATCCTTATGGTACTGTTCGTTTGCGCCATGTCCACTCGTTCAGTAGTCGTGACGCTGGACCACACTTCAGCAGGTCAGGGGCCAAATCAGGTGGCTATCACTATTTGTCACGGCACGCCATTCCCGTGAAAGAGCATACATTTGTAAGTAGGGACATGCCCCCCTACCACGGCCCAAAAGGAGCAGTTTACTATGCTTGGGATCCAGAGGAAGCTGAAAAGCTACGGATACATTCTATTCGCAGAGAAAGTCGAGCCAGACAAAAGGTGAAAGGCCCCATCATGTCGCAGTATGACAACGTGGGGCCCTATGTGCCAGTGGATATTGGGGGATTAGAAGTGCTACACTTGCGCAGTAAGTCAGATCCTGGTAAAGCTGTGTTGGTCACTGCTGAAGGAAAAGATGGGAGATGCAGTGTAACCCCTGGACCTCAGCATGCCTCCAGACACCTGATGTCGGACCCAGACGTTCTCATGTACATGGAAACCGAGAAACACTGTCAGGGAAATGGAATGGGAGACCGAGTCGCCGCACCAAAACAAAGCAGTTCCAGGACGTATCAGTCCACCCATTCCCATGTGACACAACCTCCCCCGCGGAGCACGCCACATCTTTCAGAAGGTGGCCATCTCGAGTCCAAGTGTGAGCCAGGAGACAATCAGATGAGCAGTAAACACTGGCAGGATCACCAAGATAGCAAAAGCTACCAAGCTCGGTATGATCGCCCAGATCCAGAGCGGCATGCAGGTAGGGTCAAAACCACTAGCAACAGTGAAGATGACCAGAAGACGGCCCCCGTGAAGCCCATTCCCCCTCCCAAACCGGAGAGATCTCATAGCATGAGAGAACGGCATCACTACAACCAACCTAATCCTCCTCATGCGCAGGACTCCTTTTCTTACCAACCGCATGGACAGAGACAAAGTACTGTTGTTACTCCACAATCCCACTACGATAATCTGGACGATTATCATCCAGTACCTCATTCACAAACCCCATTGCCAAACCGCAGTGGTTCAAGCTTGTACGGTACCCCTGGGTACTCCGCTTCACTCGCTAATCGCGCATATTCCACTGCCTTGGGACAGGGTGCTTTTATCCGAGCTGAACTTGCCGTGCAGAGGCCCGAAGCAGAGGTTAACGCAGAGTAAAAAAAAAAAAATTAAAAAAAAAGACATGTAAAAACACACTAATATGTCGGGATTCAAAATGCTGACAACAGTCTCAAAAAGTTGAGCAGCCTCTGCAGGACAGTGGACTGTTATAACTGTATCCAGTTAACTTTCCTCACATTTTGTAATGTGTAAAATGTGTAAAGACATTTTTTATGAACTGAATGTACCACGATTTCTTCAGTAGAGTTACAAAAAAAAAAAAAAAAAAAAAGCCACATCGTGACAATAAGAAACGTGGAGGGCATACTGTAGATATTGTACGTGATTGACAAATGGTACAATTACCTGAACCAGAAAAGTAATGTATATTGGGACAAAAAAAAATACTACTGGTTATAAGGGATTTTTTTTTATGTTCTGTTTTGTTATATTAGAATCACTTGGGCTTGGGTCTGATTTTTGGGATAAAGGTTTGCATTTTAGAAATGCATGTAATCTATCTCTTACAGAACAGTTCTGTGTACCTTGATATTCATTGTGTACTTTAAATGTTGCAGTAATGGTGGAGGAGAACGTCCGTGTCAACATCCTACCCTCCCACTACTCTGTGTACACAACTAGGCAGTACGTTAACCTGTACTTCTCTGCCTTTGGGTTGGAGACCGAAAATGTGCAATCTCATCATTTGTTCTCCAACTGTGCCATATAATATTACTGTTATACTATATAAATATATATACACATATATGTATTTTTGCTATAAATTCGACAGACTAGATTTTAATGGTAAGGATGCTGTGTGAAGGACCAAATGATGAGTGAGGTTTTGGAGTTCAGGAAGCATTCCTGCAGCTTGCTCGGTTAATGAACAAGGTTACGTGTGCCAGTGGGTCTACCGGTGAGCCTCGTCTTTCCCCCACTTCAGAAGCAAATGGCAAGGAAAAACATGTTCCCGACTGTACGTCTGTGAAGGGTTTCAGTCATCCAGGTTAATGAGGGAGTCGTGGTAAGTGCATGAAGGGAGTATGATGATGTATGAACTTGTAGACATCTCACCTCTCGTCTAAAGAGCTTCGTCAGTTCTGCTGAGCAGCTGAAAATTCCCCAGTTTTTAAACCTCGAATGATCACACAACACTGGCAGATCTAGAGGTGTAAATTGGTGTGAGCCAGCAGTCGATCACAGCTCTCAGGTGATGAGCGCAGAGGTGCCAACATTTACAGGTTTGCCGTAGAATGTATTTTTGACCTCTCGGTACAGCAGCACAGCAGACATCTATAAACTAGGGTTCTGCTTTGGGATGTCAGACACATCAACGGTCAGTCCAAGTGCAAATAAAAGCCAGCTTGTTAAAAGAAAGAATACGAGGCGTGAAAGAAACAGTTGGTTTTCGTGAGCCAGTAGTCAACAGGAGTGGGTGTGACTGGAGGATCGTTTGGTTGGTATAAATATGGAGGAGCTGCTGATGATTAAGTCAAGGTCACGATCAACTCTTGCTTCGTTTCCGTCTTTTTTGTCTCCTGGGATTTTCATGTTGGCGATGTTGGCACCTTTGTAAGGGAAATGTCTTCAGAATGAGCCTACTAGCTCGGTTGCCTTTAGAGTTAGTTAGAGGGTTCTGGTTGCAGCTGAAAACTGCAGTGTAACACATTTATTTAGACACGGTTCCAAACCAGCACCTCCGATGACATTTTTACCCGGTTGATTACATTTCATGTAGACATCTTTTAAAAGAAAATTTTTCCACTGGGACCCTTTACTGAAATGGTCTGTTCATGTATTTTACTTGTATCAATTGTGCTTTATGTGTATTTCAGAGCACATGGTGTATGTGCGATAGGAAAGTCGCATTGCTCAAAGATAGAACTTACACGCATAACGAAAAAGGGAAACTGGGGTCGAGTCGGTCACACCAGATGCATGTTTCTATTTTGTTTAAATGTTGTAGCGGTGCAAATTCATTTTTTTTGCATAACGTTCTGTAATTCGCTTTAACGGGGTCGGGACGAACGCTGCAAGCGACTTTTCCACGACGTGTTTGATTATAAGTGGTATTGCCCTGCCTCTGGTATCACACTTTCGTCAGGTCTCGCCAATAGTCTTATTAAATGTTTTTTCATCGTTCTGGGCACTTTTCTGATTGAAATTAACCTGCCTTGTTTTTATTGTTGTTGTTTTTTTGTTTTTTTTTCTTCTTCTTCTTCTTTTTTTCAGACTGTGAAAAAGATGGTTGGGTGACTAGAAAAATGCTAAATAAAAGCTTATGCATAGCATTCTTTTTGGGACTAATTTGAAATTGATGTTTATCTTGCTGCAACAATGACCACAGCTCGAGCCATTCCCAGGAGCCTGATTTGACCCTCTGTGGGATGTAGATGTCGGTGGAGAAGTGATAGTCACTGTACTGTTTGTTCATTGCAAAAACAAATCCTGCTATTACAATAATTTTTTTTTTTTTTTTTTAAGAACGAGAAAATACACCCCCAGGCATTAGTGTCATGTGGTGTTGGTGTGTACATGTATTCCCCCTGCGCACATCTCCTAAATCTCTTCAGGTTTTCTTAGGCTAGAATCTGGATAATAGATGCACAGTTGCCGAACAACAAATTGGACGAAGTTGAGATTGTCCAGATCCTTCGTTTGAGCAGTACAGTGTTATCTTAACAGCCACGAATAAATCACAAACCTTTGGTCCTTCTTCTCGAGTTCCATAGCAGTTTTATTCTCCTGTTCATTTTCATCACGTTTACACAACAGCAGCAGGTTTACTTTTACGTTTCCCAGTACCTTTAACAATCTAGCTCTACACAAGCTTTTATTAACTTTAGCTGTCGAGGGAATGTTTGAAACACTGAATCATCCAGTTTTGTGGTGGGGTTTTTTTTTGGGGGGGGGGGGGGGGGGGGCGGTTGC
>JAQMCW010000011.1:7230519-7244218 GCA_030068335.1 Chrysichthys cranchii
GAAGTTAATATCACCAACCATTATCCATATAAATGGCCCACCAAGGTGTATCCATATAAATGGCCCACCCTGTATTTCTGCAAAAGTATCCTTTGTCAGGTTACTGAGGTTATTGCTAACGTTACTGTAGTAACCATTTTGAACTAGGAAGTGGAATTTGTGGAATCATGCATGGTGAACACAGATGAGCGGAGTGATACACAGTGAATTGTCCCAATGTGTTTACAGTAAATTTTGTCACTCTTGACCAACAAGTTTCTTTATATAGATTTTTCTATTGAGAATTGTAATGATTATTTCTTTTATTTTTAGTGCATATCTGAACAATATCATGTTAGGTTAACATGTATGCACAATAGGCTACCGCAGCAAAATGACATCCAACCTTTTCTCTGTTTATAATTACATTTAACATCGTGGGAGAACCACAAAACAGGTTAGTTCCTGTTATCACTTGTGTTACAACAGCTATAAACAGTCATTCACTCACCACCTTTTTTTGTTTTGTTTTGTTTTTTGCCATGTTACATGTTACTGAGGACTTTCCTATGGTGGAAAACCTACAACTTGCAGAAAAGTTAGAGATTTTTACCTCTGACTGGTAAACAAACATCTGCTCACAGAGAACAAACACATGATTATTAGTTTTTTAATTACAGCACATTTTACAATCTGTTTATTGTTAGTTGTTACGAGGAAGGATATAGTCCCTGTTACTATAGAAATGCTGAAGTATGAAAAAGAGCACATTAATATAAACCTGTGATTCGGTCAGGCTGAAGAGGTCCGAGCTGCACCTAACCAATCAGATTCAAGCATTCATTAGTTGTGGTATAAAACACTATATTGTACCTTTGAAAGTTTTAAGCACACGCTTACAGCATACAGATACTACTTTACCCCTGCAAAACCTCAGGGCAATTCACTTTTTTATCTAGGAAGCCGAGCTGCAGTTTGACTCAAAATATTTGATTCATTCTTTACTAACATTTGATTTGTTGAAGCAAAGGCTCAAATAAATTCACTTGTATCTTTCATCACTGTCCTCTTGCTCCCACACTGCTGTCTACTACATTTCTGACTGATCACAAAAAGATTACAAGAGCCCTGGGAAATTATAGCCTGTCTTCGCTAATCTGTACAACTTTGAGATGTAAACAGCCAAAGCCCGATTGTCTTAATACATTTCCTAGCTGAAAGCGGTGTGAGCGCAGCATGATGTCTGCCCATTGCAGATCATGATCTTGTTCCGATTACTGTTTGTTCTGCCACAGAATAACCTTAAATTTAATTCCACTCTGATTGTGCAGGCATGCTTTTTTTGTTTTTTGTTCAAATGCACCGTGATAAAAGCTTTAGGGGGACAAATTTTAACACCTTACATGAAGCCTACATTATGCGTCGATGATAAGCAACCCAAGAGAAAAAGAGTCTGAGATAACATTCTTGTTCTGCAGCTTTGTGCTGGTAAAAGAAAAAAAAAAAAAGAAACGAAAAGGAAAGCTCTGCAATGTGCAACTGCTATGAGAAAGAAGTCATATTCATTAGGCATGAGAAATATAATCAATTCTTCTGTGCGTTGTGAATTTCCTTTTAAAAAATTCTGCATCAGTGGGCAAAATGGAAAAAAAAAACCCTCACACACACAGAATCAGACCTTTTTTATTTTTTTATTTTTTTTATTTTTTTAAGAATATACCAAACATTGCTGAATAAGCATGAAACACACTAGCTGTACATAACCTGCACATTGCACCTTCTGCATTTTCTTTGTATACCATTCCTTTGTATCTACAGTGTAGTGCATGGACTGCACTACACTACTGCATTCAACACCTTCCATGCCTGCATAATTGTTTACATATATTACTATGCATAGATTTATTTTATTGTTATCTACATAGATTTTCTACACACTGCTAATATCCATCTATCTATCCATCCATCCATTATATATATCGCTTATCTGTATTGTATGGGAGTTGGAGCCAATCCAAGCTGACTTCATGCGAGAGGTCAGATACACCATGGGCAGGTCGCCAATCTATCACAGGGCTACTGCTAATAATATACTTATAATATACAATTCTGCTGCTAATTCTTTTTTTTTATTAAGCACATAACATTCTTTGTACCTCTACACTCATCAGCCACACGTGCAAACCCTAGCTCTTACATATGCTCTTCAGCCAGTTATATGACAGCAGAAAAATCATGCCAATAAATGCAGATAAGTCAATCATGCAGTTGCAGGTCAAGAGCTTCACTTAATGTTCACGTCAAATATCAGACTTGAAAAATAAATGTGATCCCACAGAGTTCACGCAGAATGGTGGAGGAAAAAAACCCAGAAAATTTCCTGCGAGCAGCAGTCCCGCAGGCAGTTCGTGCTGACTGGAAGCTTACAGTAGCTCAAATAAGCACTCTTTACAACTGTGCTGAACACAAAAGCATCTCAGAAGGCATAGGATGAGGTGGATGGATTACAGCTGCAGAAGACCACACAGGGTTCCACTCCTGTCAGCCAAGCACAGCAGTCGGAGGAGGCAGTGGGCATAGGACCACTGACACTGGACAGTTTAAGAAAGACCAGGTGATATTCTCCAGTTTTTAACGCTCCGTTTTGTTGAAGCTATGCCTTCTGTGGCCTTCACAAGGTTCAGTGTGTTGTTTGACCTGAGATACTCAGCATGGCTATAAAGCGTGGTGGTATTTGAGTTACTGTAACCTTTCTGTTAACGCAAACCAGTCTGGCCATTCTGAACAGTACACAGTGAGTGTATAATTTTATACAGGTGCTCCCTGAATTACGATGGCCTGACTTACGATTTTTCGAAATTGCGATGACAATTGCGATATGCTAAAAAATTGTAAAATATTTAGAAAATATTTAAAATTTGCGGGCAGGCATCGATGGCACGCCAGCGTAACAGCGTATGACGTACGTGGACGTTCAGACAACGCCCAGAAGTACACGGACGACACTCAGAGGTACACGGACAATGCCTGGATCACTCGCCTCTCACGATGCCTTGCTTTCTCCCGCAACTCAGAGTTACCTTGTGTATCAGTGTACTGTACCGTTCATTACCTCAGGGTTTTTTGTGTGCTTCAAGACACTCCTGTGTAGGCTAGGCTAAGCTAGGCTGAGACACCTAAGCTAGGCTAAGATGGGCTGAGACACCTAAGCTAGGCTTCAACACAGTGGTTCGACATATGATATTTTCGACTTATGATGGGTGTGGTGGAACACATCTCCATCGTAACTTGAGGACTACCTGTGTATGAAAAATATTACATTTATACTACTGTGTGGTTGAAAGGTCAAATCTGATTGGTCAGAAGGAATGTGTTACTATCATGTAATAGCATACCCTGGACCATGGCCTGGTTCCATCTGGATCATGAACGACAGACACTCAGTCTGACATTGTTATTGTTCCTATAAGAACAACTCATACACAGAGAATTGACGCTCCATATAACCTAAGACTAATAATAAACAGATTTTTTAAATGTTTTTTTTGTTTGTTTGTTTTACAAAGTTAAATATATGACTGTTGATGTGGTGACATTTCATTTAGAGACATTTTTTAACATTTATGGAAAGAGTTGCTGTTTGTGAATACCTTGTAACAGTCAAATTTTCCAGCTCTGGAAAGCCTTCAAGACAGGGGAGTTTACGCTCTCTGGTTTCTTAGTAAAATGACAGGCTGTCTTTTTTGAGAGAGAGAGAGAGAGAGAGAGAGAGAGAGAGAGAGAGAGATACTGGTGAGGAAATGACTATTGTGTCTACAACATAAGTAAGAACAGGACCTATTTTGTCTCTGGGACGTTCCACGACATTAACTATAAACCAGTGAAATGTGCAGCATTTAATATGTTCATAAAATAATCGAAGAAATGTTAAAAACACCAAAGTTTTTAAGTGGAGGTATTAGCAAAAATGGAATATGGTGTTTATAAGTATGTAAGTGTGTAAGTTTCTAAGTGTATAAGTGTGTTTTCATTAGTGTATAATTACCTTCTACAGAGCCGCCATACTGCTCCACTACAGTAACCCAGAACGGACAAAATTCTAGAGAGCGCCTTCCACGTTTAGTGTTACTACAAGTGGCAGCGTGAATCTGGAAGGAAGCACTAGAAGGATGACAAAGAAGAAAAATGAAATACAAGGAAGAAGAAAGAAATAAGAGGAATCAGTGTGAAGGTAAGTACTTGGAAGCACACTACAGGCACCTGATGGCCATCATATGTTCTAATACAGGCGTGAAAAAGGCATTCAGTTGGTTGGATCCAACATAGTGGACCTTTAAACACTGGAACTGCTGGCAAATTGCGGTGATATAATTGCAATAACACGCTCCAGACCATGCTCTTATATGCTGTGTCATGCCATATCACACATCGCCCCCAGGATGCACTATTTTCATATATAACAGCATGCTGTGTCTTGTGTTATTCCTTACATAACTGATTGCTTTGTCGTCGGAGCTCTGCAATTTAAGGATTTCATTTACGCTTTATACTTTTCATCCTGTGTAAACAGTAAACTGTGACTGACATCTCAGGCATCTAAATCTAGGACACTGAAACATTTGTAATGAAAAATGAACAAATACTGGACAAAAATGATACGTTTCAAAAGCAGACTTTTAAACATACAGACATTTTGCAGAAGCATGTCCAATAGTGCCAAACATTTCTGGGAGGAAAAAATGATAATATTATGTTTAAAAAAGCATCAGGTAGTTGTAATAGACAAAAGAAAAAAGCTTCAGGCAGCTATAATAGACAAACAAGCATCAGGTAGGTGTAATGGACAACAAAAAAAGCCTCAGGTAGCTTAAAAACAAGGATCACAATGAATCCACATGCTTTACGATTCCCATCCCTGCTATTAATTGTCTCATTCATTATGAATATTAAGGAAATAGTATTACGTACTATGCATGTTTTTCCCCAAGGCTAAAATCTTCCCACTGTTTCTATGCACATTGAAAATAAAAAAGGGAAAAAAAGAGATCACAATTGCTGCAAGGTTGAAATGTTCAAAAATGAAGATCTTAATTGGTAATTCTTTTGTTATATATATATTTTTTTGCTCTCACAACCCACGTAACATCTGACAGCCTCATGCTAGGAGGAGCAAAAAGAACAGGGCTTTTTAGACTGCTAATTGATCTCTTTTACATAAAACCACAAATTGTCGGGAAAAAAATAGCATATTCTCTGTGAACAAAAACAGAACTTGTCGAGCAGCTCCAAAGCACTTACTGTTCTGAATGAATTGCTAAATTAATCACATCTTTAATTACACCACTGATCATCAAAGGTTTCTGCTTCACTCTGCTTGTTGCAATGCACTTATGAAGTGACTCTATGATCTAAAGTCGAGTAGACGATGAAGCATATTAAATGAACAGAAGCAGGATGGCACTGCCTGGCAGATGGCACCTACAGCAGCGGGTATTAGAAGATACAGTTCTTACCCACCATGAAAACTCATTTTAGCATGGAGGGTGACTCCATTCCTGTTTTTTTCTTCTCCCGCAGCCTTATATAGCATTCCTGTGCTCGATTTGTCATTTAAAGTGCCAATTGAAAGACAAAGGCTTTAATGTAGTAACCTAGATGATGATGTTTCACAAATGACCTTTCAGAGTTGCCTTTGCTCAAAGCTTACATTTTAAACATAATACAGTATATTATGTTTACATGATACAGTGTCTACTGTGTAATGAATGTATGGATTAATTTTGTATAACAGCAGCTCTGGATGTAGTTCTGTTATTCTGTTATTCAAACCACATGTTCCTGTTAATGTGGTCCTTAGCATTTCTATAGTAACAGCTTGCATTGGGATTTGTATGCTGTGAATAATCAAATTTGGGGGGGGGGGTAAAAAATCAGTTTCCAGATTTAAAAAAAATGTCAGCACTTTGTAACAATCAAAGGTACATTTCTCGACACAGCAGGGCTGTGCTGTTTCTCTGGAACATGACAAGCTGCTATTTTTCTCTTAATAAATTTTATTCAATCGAAAAAAAAGGAGAAGCTGGTGAGGGAATTATAAATTATTAAGTTTATAGCTGCTATAATGTAAGCGATAATGGGAAGTAACTTGTTTCGAGGATGCTCCACAACAATAAATGCAAGCATAAATGGATTACTAAGTATAGTAATGCCTCGAATCACACATTTAATTCGTTCCGGAGGCTGGCTCGCAAATTGATCTGCTCGTATGTCGCAACAAATTTCTTCTTAAGAAATAATGGAATGTCGGATAATGTGTTCCGGGCACCCAAAAATATTCATATAAAAATCATTTTAATGGTGTTTTACATAGAAATTCTTGTCCCTAACATCTAAAACAAAAAGCAATGATTACACAAATGTTACACAAAATGTTTATTTTCAAAAAATGTTTATTTTAATAAATACTATGTACATGTACATAAATAAAGTACATGTTCCACCTCTGCGAGTGACGAACACTGACTGAGACAGAGAAAGGGGTAAGTGTACCCACACACATTTGATCTAAACAACAGTGAGAAGAACCATCGGCTCAGTCGCGTGTCAGCATATGGTAAACGTTTTATGCTTTCTCGGCTCGCAAATCGATTTCTGGCTCGTAAACAGAGATGAAATTTATAAAAACAAAATTCTCCTAATTCGAAAATCTCATATGTAGAGTTACTCTTAAACAGAGGTTTGACTGTACATATCATTCATTAATAAATACTAAATTTCTTAATATTTGTATAAGAAGAACAAACTAGTAAGGGATAAAGTACAGCGAGCCACTCATTATTGCGAAATAAACCCGGACAGTGAAATAACCTATCCTGCTTATTACACAGACTTACTAAAGAAATCAATAATTTGACAAAATATTCATAACAAAATTATTTTACTCCTTATGTAGTCCATAACAACAGTCTGTTCCGCTGCATAGCAATGGTCTGTTAGGCAGAAATAACAGACTGTTGAATGCTGCAATTGACCAATCACAATCAAGTATTTAAATAAGCCATGTTATAATGAACAATAATAAGGAAACTTTAGTGTGGTAACAGTAACAGTAGCTTTGTGTCAGTCTGCATCACCCCACCTGGTCACTGTGATTGTTTTCCTATAACAGCACGCCCTGAAGGGTCCTATTCTTTACTGAATCTTATGAATGATCTGTTAATAATCTTTTAAAGGCATATTTTATGCATACTTTATACCTACACTGATGCATGCTGTAAGCTGTTTTAGCCTCTTACAATAATCTGAAGTCTCTGTTCTGGTTCAGAGCCATATGGGCGACGAGACAAATGGGAAAGGGCAACATACAGACTAGAGAGAGAGAGAAAAGAAACACACAACTTGATCCAAAGCATGAAATTGTTCATGTGTGAAACATGCTGGATGTAGTTATACATAAAGCTCTAACCAGAACTGGTTCATTCGTCTCCAATGAGTAAAACACCCTGTTCTGGCAACCAAAGTGTTTTGGGCCCAAAAAGTAGGAACATATTGACTGATCAAGTCAATGATCTACCAATCTAACCCCTGTAGAGCTTTTCACACACTAAAGATGGGAATGAAGCCTGAAAGCCCTGGAAAAAAAAAAAGTGAGTAACTAAAGATGGCTGCAGTGCTCTGGCTTAGAATCACTTCTCCCATTCGCTCCAACTCACGATTATTTTCCGCCACTAATTCTTTGCTGGTTTGAGCCAAAAGCTTAAATTGGCATGGCTAACCATATCACGTGTGTTCTGAATCATCCTGGGTCGAAGAGGTGATGTGGTAGAAAAATGATCTTCCTCATACAACTATTTGATTTAAACCAGCCTTGTTCCTTATCTCAGCTCCTATTTACAATGGATGCAGAGTGTATCTTTTTAACACATTTAGCACTCTTTGTCTTTCCTTTAACCCTTTCTGTGCTGAATTTTTTTTTTTTTACTTTGCCCCTACTGCTGAATATTTTGTGCGTAAAATTGGGCCGTCGCTTTGACTTTGCACCAGTTGAAACTGTTCAGGCGGTGTTATCTTTACAGAACGAGTGGAAGCTTGACGAGTTTTTCCCCTTGTAGACGGCCCTGCGGTTTCAGTTTCACTCTCGCTATCCATCTCCGTGTCGTCAAAATCATCGTCAGACAGGTCGGATATATCATCCAGCACTAATTTCAGAACCTCCTCCTTGCTAAACTTTCCTTTCCGCGGCATTTTTCCTGCATATCGTAATACAGCTTATCGACAGCGTGCTCCAGATGGTACTCCGACACACAACAGTAACAGTATATTACTAAAAATTACCTCGAGTGTCGCCGCCTAGCAAGTACAACTGAACTATTTGATTTTGTTGATTTTTGTCGACGTGTATGCATGGCCGTAGCACCAAACCCTTACATGTCAACTTTAGTCGACTCCTGCACCGAAAGGGTTAAATGGCTGTATTTTCTAATGAGTAGATATCATACCATTTTACTCAGAGGAGTCTGGTTCCCTTCAAAGTTTCTTGCTTTTCATGTCATCTCAGAGATCATAAAGCTTTGTGTCAATGGTAGTTGTTAACACCACCATCTAAATAAAACCAAACTTAATTTAATGTAATTTAATTACTAGCTCACTAAGCATGAAAATCACAGTTGCCCAGCTACCTGATTTCCCTTCAAGCAACTCCTTCACAGCCATCGGTCTCAGCAGTGACTACCTGTTTCCCTCCCAGTGTAGTTTTTTGTTGTTGTTGTTGTTGTTGTTGCTAATTTTTAAAGGGCAGAAGTACTCTTTAAAAGCACGCAGTGTTTAAAAGACACCTGTACGTCTGTAGACTTTAGCTAGGTTTCTTTTCATATATATATAATTGTGCTGAAGAACAAGGTGAAGTACTACTAACCACTACAAAGTTGTTATAATTACAACACATTTAGTTGTTAGGGCCACAAGCCTAATTGGCTGGTCACTCAAATTTATACAATTATACCGGTCACACTAATGTGTTTCTTAATCTCAAGCTTAATAAAGTGAAACCAAGTATAAATAATGTCAACCTCAACTGAACTGCAATTTTAATAATGATGATAATAATAAGACAAATAACACAAATGATTTGAACGAATATTAATGTTTAAGTTTTGTCTGTGAGTGGAAAAATCAGAACTAATAAGCTGTCATAGCTTGAATTAATTCATATGTTGGCCTTATGTGTCTAATGTATAAATCATTTATTTATACGCATACAGTTAATTTGTGTTGCTAGATTAATGATGATTAGTTGGGGATTCATGTTTGGTTTTTGTTTTTGTTTTTATATACACACAGACATCCCAAAAGTAAATAGACACCAACATTTTTGAAAAATGTATTTCTAGAAACTTCCTTCTAGCTGCTGGCCATAGTAGCCAAGTGGCTGGAGATCCCTCACAGAAGTACTCTGACTCACTTGGAGTCGCTCTGCAATATCAGCGACCTTACAGCGGGGATTTTTTTTCAGCAATCTGCTCAACGGTCTAAAGACACCTGTCAGAGGGTCCAGGTCGACCGCAATGGGATGTTGTTGTTTCCTTTCCTTTGCTTTTGAATTGTACAATCACTCTCTTGACTGTGTACAAGAGGAATCCCAAGGTTTTGTACAATCATACGCTGGCTAAGTCAACCCTCAGACTGACCCACAATACAAACTCTTTGAACACCAGGCAACTCTTTTACTTCTGGTGTTCGCAGCATGGCTAAACAATTAATATACCGTAATCTGAAAAGAAAAATAATCATATATTAACAAGTTTGAAGCACCAGGTGGTGTCTGCATAGATAAAACATAATGAGGAGTGTCTATTTTCTTCTGAGATGTCTGTGTGTGTATACTACTTTAATACAACCTCCAAGGTGTAAGTTATGCGTAGGTGACCATCTGGCATCGTGTTTAATTCTTGGTCTTGACACGTTTATATATCTAGTAACATTAAAGTGTTGTGATATTGACTTTGATTTCCTTGGCAGGTACTCTACCCCAGCCGATCTAAATCACAGAGAAGTTTGCAGCTTTCTAATAGCCTTTCAACTAAATAAGACACAAGCCTTTAAGCAAGCCTTTAAAAAATTGACAGAACAAAGATGCTGCAAAAGCTTTTATATGCGAACGAGGTTAGCGGCTTGTTTGTGAAGCCAAACTGGATAAAAGCTGAATGGCATTACTTGATCAAAGCACTGAAGGTAGAGGTAAAATCTGCCTTTCAAGTCGTTGTGTGTTGGCTGATTTGTCTGTAATTGGTGTGAACACACTGCTCAATGGATAAATAACAGGATACAGAAACATATTTGAGTCTGCTTCATGCTGAGTATGTGATGATGGCTAAATTGATACACTTCCTCATTGGGGGTCTTCTTTTAAGCGAAGGCCATCTTGTAAAATGTCATGGTATTTATCAGTGCTACTAAATGTCAGCAAGAGCTGCCTTAACTGACTCTGTGACCTATGCACAGCATAGATTTTTCAGATATTATTTATAATAGTGAAGGACATCCGTGCCTGTCCAAGTGATGAAATGGGGAATGTTCCTAACGAAAATGTTACATTATGTTGCTTTAATTCAAATGCCAAAATGAGTGCTGAAGAATTTTCTTATAAAACCTTGATTTGAGGCTATAATGCTGCGGAACTTCAAGCCGAGACCTCGGTAGAGTTTGAATAAATTCGTCCTTGTTCTTATGGCTGGCATTTTCATGTAACTCTACCCACGTTACTAATCATTGTCTCTGCAGGGAGCCTTTTCTGCAATTCACCTATAAAACAGCCATGCTGAAAGCTTGATTTACCTTCTCCCATACAACACATTTGCACCAGTGATATAATGATCCATTTGATTTTGCAGCCGAGAGTGGATTACAAACGGAGCTGCCAAGTTAGAATTAACTACCTGGATATGTCACTCTTTCCGGCTTTATGAACCCTGTTTATACTGTTAGGAAATGCAGAGGATTTTATGAAACATTGGCAGTGCATGCTGAGGGTCATTTTCTATAATTGCTAGCATTTTTGATGACTATAAACTGCCATTTTATCTAATTTCTTAACAGAAGCAGCTAGTCATCAAACATTTCATGCATTGACTCACAATGGGGGAAAATATCAGGAATGTATGTTGGTTTGTTTTTACCTCACTAACATGGCTTTTTGCTGATGGTAACTTTTTGAGCACCGTGACATATTTTCGTAGTATTTTTTATACCAATGACTTTGTACAGTGTCAGAGAAATTTTGAGACCGCAAAAGGCTGCAGTAACGGCTAAACATTCATTCATTTACTTGTTATTTGTTATCTTTGAGTCACTGTTTTATCCTGGTCAGCATCACAGTGGATCTGGAGTCTCAGAAACACCGAGTTTGAGGTGGGAATACACTCTGAATGAGATTCCAGTCCATCAAAAACACACATTCACATTTAGGGGCAGGTTAGTGTAGCCAATCCAATCTGCTATCTCAAGCAACCCCACGAAAACCGAGCTTGGGATCGAACCTCGGACCCCGGAGCTGTCAGGCAGCAATGCTACACCACACGCAAGCATAATGCTCTCATATCTTAAAGATGCAGACATGTAAGGGTTTAAAGGCAACATTAAACAGAAATCCTAATGGAATGCGATGTGTTTTTGAGTGAAAAAGCAAATTAGGTCAGGTGGGACTTTGGTTTTATTAACTGGAATTTGATTCTTTTGGGAAAAGTGAGCTTGTCAAAACATCATGGAGTAGAAACGCCAATCTGCAGTCGATCATGAAGCATTGCTTGCCTCCCGCAACACCACCAGCATGTGCATGAGTGAATTCTGACAGTGACCTGGTAATTATTTAAGCCATATATAAATATGATCAGTTATTATATCAAGTATAAGTCATTTACCCCAGATAATTTAATGATTACTTAGCAATGGGAAAATTGAGATTGATAAACATTGTTATGAGCTGATGTGAGGAATTAGCCCAGAAGCAATCATTATTTAGCTTTGATTACAATAAACATAAGAACATAATGATCGTCATCGTTGGACCGGGTTTCTCTTTGTCTCCGGGCCAGCCTTTGTGTTGCAGACTGGCTTCCTGTCTTTGGCAGACCCATAGTAGGAGAGAACAAGTTGTATGACAACCAAAGACTTTCCATGTAGTCTTCTTTTTGCATGATGGCCTCCATGGGCTTTTGTGAAGCTTTCAGACTTCCAAATGAGGATGCGGTCTGGTTGCTATCTAAGCCGCCACATCAGAAAGTTTGCTTTGATTTGCCAGATCATCACACATGCTCAGAGGCAGAATTCAGAGATTGCTGGCTTCAGTCCTTCCCATGTCTCATTTGATCTCTGCCTGCCTGGCTTTCTTAAGCTAATCCATGCTGCATGCCTCGATTGTGCCTGATGTTCCCCTGTGTGGATCTCGGTATTACCGGAACCCCAAACTCTCTGCTCCTCTGTTCTCTCACTCAGGGCCATCCCGAGTTACCAAGCAACAGCAGGGCCCCTACTGTACTTAAAAGTAGTCAAATATGTGACTTTTTCAAGTTAAGTTTAGTTCAAGCAAAAACTCTTTCTTGACATTCTGGTATTAATCTATTTCTGTTCATAAACATCTAAGAATGTGTCCAACTGCACTTCAGTTATCAGCCATCCACAGTCTCCAAAAAATTCAATGCTAAATATATGATCAATTATATATTTATTTATCATGTTACACTACATAAGGATGGACCAATTCTCATAATGCACTTATCCTGACAACGCATAGCACATGCCCATCAACAGAGCCTTCCTTATAGCCTAATGATCAGCCTTGCTTGGATAGGGTCCTGATGTCTACAGCAGCATCTGGGAGATTTTGCAAGGCTGATAATAACCCATGATTAGACCTGGAATAAAACCAAGGATTTAAAACACGATATTCAACTCTAGGCTCAGCAGCACCCAGAAAAAAAATAAGTCTGAAGCTGGCATGCTCCCCTAAAGGTTTGTTGTAATTCATTGCTCATTGCTCATTTTCATTGTGAAAAATATACTAACCACAACTAGTAACTCTTTATCGGTTTCCCTACTTATACAGTGAGTGGAGTCAGTATATCACCCATCTCTTCCATTTCTACAGTCAAGACATTTACTGAAACTCTCCATAAAAGGTCCATGAAGGAGCTCGATATCAGTCACCGTTTGAGAGTCGGGTCTCCTCAGAAGGCAGACAGCTTGATTTGAGATTTTATCAAGCAAATGTGATCTGATCATCCGGAACAGTGGATGGACAGTCATCAATCACCTCTAACACCATCCATTTCGGTCTCAGCCTCATTACATGCTTCCTTGATTCATATTTAATGCAAGTGAGAAGCAAAAGAAAAAAACCCTAACCAAATTCAATTTCCTGGTCTCTTCAGAAAACCTCCATCTCCCTAACTATGAATAAATATCAGAAATGATGGACATATTCCCTACAAAGACTTTATTATTTACGTAGGTTAAAAAACTCTGCCACTCTATGTGTAGGTATCTGTCAAATGTGAATTCAGTATTTTGTAAAACTTCACCTGCCTTAAAAATCTTATAAAATGCACTTATTTGGGAAAAATATATCCTCTGAATAGTTCCTTAAAGAGCACACACACACACGCATACACACACACACACACACACACACACACACACACACACACACACACACACACACACACAC
>JAQMCW010000011.1:7248305-7258542 GCA_030068335.1 Chrysichthys cranchii
CGCCTCTCACCCGATGTCAGCTGGGATTGGCGCCAGCTTCCCCCCGCGACCCTGACCAGGATTAAGTGGCAGAAGACAAATAGTCCACACTGTCGTTTTCACCCAGCACTCATAGCTGTAATATTATTTCTTTCTGTTACTCTTAAACCTGAGAAGGCACTATAACACCAAGGCTGCAATCCTTTGCTCAAACACAATCGATGAACTCATAACTTAAGATTAAACTCTTAGCGCTGAACTCTTAGCTTAAACTTTAAAGATAGCCATCATCAAGGAATGACAACAGCTACTCAAAGACTTGAAGTATTTGGGCTGTCCTTCTTTCATTGTCCGGAAACTGGCTTCAACAATAATGGAAGTGTACAGTGAGATGTGACAGTCCTCATGTATTACTCATCGTATAAATTTTCCCCCAGAGAGCAACACTGTGCAGGCCCTTCACGTGGCTCTTCTCTGACTAAACAATGTCTTCAAATAGAAATTGTATTTGAGATGATGCAAGATGAAGGAAATACACAGCTCATTATTTTTTCAAACCATCTACTTCACACAAATGTGTGAGAGCTTGTGGTGAATCTTTGAAATGCTTGGAAAGACTTTAAAAAAAAACCCCACAAAAAACCAGACATCCTGGAAAGATGGGGTGCATAAGAAATGTCTGTCTCCTCGTTCTCCAGTTGAATAAAACTCCAGAAGAATTAACATGGAGTGCACCGTTGAGTGAGCCGCCTCTTGGAATAAGCTTTCTACAGACGTGCACTCGGAGCGGAGGCTCTGAATGGGTTCCATCCCATCGGCAGAGCTGTGACTTTGCTGAAGAAGAGCTCTCAGTCTCTCCCACAGCTGAGAGCGAGAGTGCTGCACACTCGGAGATTACTGCACATTAAAGAGACACTACTTTAGGGCATACCACTGGCACTGACACAGCAGAGGCTAGGCGAGAATGGCATGGCCACCCAACAAAATACTTCTGCTAATGCTGTCACTTCTAAAAAAGAATAGGCTGGCTTTCTTATTTCGGCACAGGTGTTTGAGTGCGATAAATGCTACTTGATATGGCGCCTATTGGAGGGAATCAAAATGCGCTGGATGCTCGGAGTCATTTGCAGGTATTTTGAATTTACCTGGATGCTGTCAATAAATAGCAGATAAACTGAGTCGACCTGGAGCAATATCCTGATACCTGATTTAATAGAACACGTTTATGGCAGTGTATCAGCAGTCAGATTGTTGGTAATAGAAATGTAGCATTTTTGCCTAAGTCCTTCCCTAAGCATGCCATAATATGAAATATGACCTGCGCAGGATGGCAATGTATCAGCGGTTATTCTGAATAAAGCCACCTCAGCATTTCTTTCTTAAATGTTTATTGTAGGAGCATTTAGGCTAAGGATAATTATGCGTTCAGGTTGAGGTTTTGCGCTTGCTCATAATTAACAGTGAACCCTCAACGTCTGTAGCTGCAACTTTTATTTCTACAAAAGTCACTTTGGACCTTATCTCCTGCATCAAAAATGGTAAAAAAAAACCATGTACCAAAAAACCATAAAAAAAAGTCTACATGAAATTATATGCCTTACTGAGATAATATTCAGTGCTGTGGAAAAGGATCTGCCCCCCTCCTGAGTTCCTCTATTTTTGTTTATTAAAAAGATTGAATTGGTTCTGATCTCCAAACAATCTAGCATAAGATAAAAGATGACATGAGTAAACACAATACAATACAGTTGTCAAGGGATCTTGTGATTTATAATAAAACAAAATCTCCCCAAATCTTATATCACTTGTGTGAAAAATTAATTGTCCCATAGTCAAACTATGGACCAGCTTTAATTGATAAAAAGTTTCAACTTAGACTAGCCACACCCAAGATTGCTTGCTGCCAGTGCTTTTGAGTAGACAACACTTAAATGTGACCTTTCCAGCGATGTGAAGTTCCCAGTAAACCTCAACGAACAGCACACTTTGATGCCTTGATCAAAGGAAATTCCAGAAAATCTAAGAAAGAACGTTGTTGAAATATATCAGTAGGAAATGGTAACAATGGGGGATGTGTTGCTGCTTCAGGGCGATGAATTCAACTCTCTGCCAAAAAGTACTAAAGGAGAATGTCCGGTCATCAATCTGTGATCTGAAGCTCAAGTGTAATTGGTTTATGCAGCAGGACAATGATCCAAAGCATAAAAGCAAGTCTACTTCTAATGGCTGAAAAACAAATAAAAATTTTGAAGTGGCCTGATCAAAGTCCTGATCTGAAGATTGAGCTGTTGTGGCAGGACTTGAAAAGAGCAGCTCATAGTTGACAGCCCTCCAATATGACTGAATTAAAACAATTTTGTAGAAAAGAGTGGGCTGAATTTTCTCCACAGTGATGCAAAAGCCTGTTCTCATGTTACCAGAAGCGTTTGACTGCAATTGTTGCTGCTAAAGGGGGCACCCGTTTCTCACGGCTGATATAGGTCTTGGGGAGATTTTGTGCTTCGATCAATCACAAGATCACTAGACAACTGTGTGGTATGTTTACTCAGGTTGTCTTTTGTCTCATACTAAGTTTGTTTGGAGATCAGAAACAATTAAGCATGGTTAATAAATAAAAATAGAGGAAATCGGGAAGGGGGCAAATACTTTGTCACAGTACTGTAGTTACCTAGCATAAGAGAAGCAGGGTTCATACTGAAGGAAGCTGGGTTTTAAGATGATTGAATGAGGATGAATAAATAAAATGGTAAGGCTTTGCATTAAGATTCTTTGATCTACACTTTGCATTAGTTCACACTTACAAACTTATGACCTCCATCATTAATACACCTACAACAGGGTTCAATTCTCAACTCCGATTGGTCAGATTGATTAATATCGATTGATATGGAATGTTGATTCTGTTAATATTGTTTTGAATAATAATAATCTGTAACAGCAGCTCAGACAATAGTTACTGCTGCAAGACAAATAATCTTAGAATAACTGCTATATCACAAGGACTTGTATGACATGCACGTCCCGTCCCATAATCTAATAATAGTAAAAAGATTTAAAATGCTTTCTTTTTTAACAAATTAATTGTAAGAAGATGTTGATTTAACATTTATTGAAGGTGCCTCGGACGGCACGGTGTTGTGGTGGTTAGTGCTTTCACCTCACAGCAAGAAAGTCCTGGGTTCGATCCCCGAGATCGACATGGGCGCCTTCCTGTGTGGCGTTTACATGTTCTCCCCATGTCCATGTGGGTTTTCTCTGGGTACTCCGGTTTCCTCCCACAGCCCAAAGACATGCACAGAGGGGATTAGGCTAATTGGCGACTCTAAATTGCCAGTAGGCGTGAATGCGAGTGTGAATGGTTGTCCGTCTCTGTTTGTTGGCCCTGTTGTGGATTGGTGACTTACCCAGGATGTGCCCCGCCTCTCGTCCGAAGTCAGCCGGGATTGGCTCCAGCTTCCCCCGCGGACCCTGAACAGGATTAAGCCACAGAAGTTGAGTGAGTGACATCATAGCATTATGTATTTTACTCCTTACATTAGTTATTAGCACTTATATCTCTTGATGATATTTTCTAAATAATGAAACAAATATGCCACATAATGAAGACCTGCATTTTCAAATATTTCTTCCATCAAAGTAAAAATAAGCCCACAGTCACGAATATGCTTTACTGTCTTAATTAATGTTTGTGTTAGTTAATTGGCAAAATTCATAAGTAGGACTGAACGGTCCCAGTTTACACAATGAGCCATGAGTTCAATTAATCATCAAAATTTGTGTTAACATTACTAATGATTTATTAACATTGATATTCATGGGTTGTTATTTTTAAATTATTGAAGTCAAAAGTGTTGGCTAAAGGAAGCTTCATGTCAAAAGCATTACCAATATAATACCACTCTGGTGGAATTATCCAAAGGGGAGAAGAGCATGAGCATGGACAAGTATCTCTAAATGAGCAGATTAATCATGGGTTTCTTATGGGAGTTTAAGAATTCTGGTTTAGTTAGAAGCGTCTTGTGAAAAATAAACAAAAATTCAATATTCGAAAGTTCCCATGCAGGAAGAAACACTTTTGATTCTGACTCATCATGGGAGGATCAGCCTAAAAAAAAACAAATAAAAAAAAACAAGCTCCAAACCTGACACTGGTGGAAATACATGCTGGATTTAAGTAGGATGGAGAAACATGTCATATTTTTTAAAAGCATTAATCCTGCTCTGATACCATGAAAAAAGTCACATTTTTGATACCGTGGGGTCAGTTTGACCCTAAGGTGAAAAACATGCTATATGAGCAGAATAACACCACTTTATTACAATGTTTTGTTTTCCTTGAAATAATATGGTATGACAATGTGTTATAAAATCCAAATAATATTGCACAACACTTCATGTGCGAGTTTCCGCTTATTTCACCCCGCTGGAGGCAAAAATGGTACTGTTGGCATTGGTTACACAACTAATTTGGTTTTCTTGTCACTTGATCTGGGACAAATATAGCATCTCTTGCATTAACCTGGGTGACGCTGTGTGGTGCTTGCGGCTGCTGCGGGTGCCTCTGGGGGGGGATTTTGGTACAAAAATCCAGCAGTGCTTGTGTAACCGGTTTTCACATTTATAATTGTTTGGTTGGTCCATGTCACAATCTCTGTTATCATGGCATCATCGAAAAATAAATCAAAAGCTTTCAAGGGTGTGTCTGTTTGACCCCCCTTCCCTTTCGGCCCTGGTTTCTATCTGACAATATTTCACATCGGGGTTCTTCTGACGGTTTTTGGCTTCTCTGACCACACATACCCGTCTTTCAGCTTATTTTTTTATTTAGGTTTATTTTCGCTTAGGGTTAAATTGACCTTACAGTACCAGTCTCACATTGAAGTGATAGTAAATCGAAATAAAAAATAAGCGGAAAGACTTTGAAATTATCAAACATGAGTCACATGCTTAGGAAGCAGGCAAGTGGTAGGCAAGGTCACTAATCATGATAGTTTCCAAAAAAAAACATGGTCCAAAGAGAGCTGGGGTCACATAGACCCCATGATACCCGAGCAGGGTTAAAGTTCCATTATGACTGATATACACTGACAATCAATTTTTTTTTCAACTCCTTATATTCTTTCTTTCTTTCTTTCTTTCTTTCTTTCTTTCTTTCTTTCTTTCTTTCTTTCTTTCTTTCTTTCTTTAATAACTTCCTTTTAACTTCCCCACAAATGTTAAAATCTAACCAAGGAATTGTAATACTGTATATACTGTATGGCTTTATTTTATTGGAACAATCTGGATCTAATCTAATCACGGCAAAATCTTTATTGCTCTTTATAGGCACTTTACGGACGCCACATATTGATGTTTTACAGTTAAGACTACACTATCTGTGACTATTTTATGTATAGGCTTAACAGATTTGCTCTCCGAGTGCATCTGCCTTGAAGACAGCACTTATTTAGAGGTGCAATAGAATCTGAGAGTGACCAGTTAATAAGTTCCACAAAAATTTATGTTTTTTTATTTAACTGCTATTCTGGGGTTTTTTTTTATTTTTTTTTGTTTTGGTTTTGTTTTGTTTTTTGTTTTGTTTTGACTGAGGCAATAATAGGCTATTGATTAAACTGTAATAAAATAAATCTTTATAAACATTATATTTATATAGCATCTTTTATATACTTAAAGAAAAAGAAACAAACAAAATAAACTAAACTAAAGACAGTCACACATAATAACAGTAAAATAATAATTGTGCCAAATAGTAATAGTGCATTAAAAAATAGCAGTGCCAGAAAGATGGAAATAATTGGGTAAATTATAAAAAAAAAAAACTGTAATAAGTGCATAAAAGGTAAATAATACAAAAGTTCAACTTTTCACTTTAAACTGACAGTGTAGAGTATATTATGAAATAAATAAAATGCACATGCTAACATACACCCACTGAACACTTTATTAGGATCACTGTACTAATACTTGTTAGAAACATTTCTTTGAAATTCTGGTCCATGTTCACATGATTGTATCACATAATAACTGCAGATATTTCAGGTGCGCATTCATGCTTCGAATCTCCCATCAAAGGCGTTCTATTGGATTCAGACCCGGTGACTGGGAAGATCACTGAAGCACCCTGAACTCATCGTCATGTTCATGAAACCAGTTTGAGCTGATTTTGCTTTGTAATGTGGTGTAATATCATGCTGGGAGTAACCGTTAGAAGATGGGTAAATTGTGGTCATGAAGGGATGCACGCGGTCAACAGCAATACTCAAATAGTCACTGGCATTCAAACAAGGATCTATTCCTATTAACAGGCCCAAAGTGCGCTAAGAAAACATTCCCCACACCATCACAACACCTCCACCAGCCTAGACTGTTTACAGAAGGCAGATTGAGCCCATGGATTCATGTTGTTGGTGTCAAATTTTGACTCTGCGACCTGTGTGCCTCAGCAAAAATTGAAATTCCTCAGACCAGGTTATATTTTTCCAGGTTTCAGATGTTCAGCTTTCTGTTCTTGGCTACCAGAAGTGGAACCTGATGTGGTCTTCTGCTCTTGTAGCTGATCCACTTTAAGTTTTGGTGTGTTGTGCATTCTAAGATGCTTTTCTGCTCACCATAGGATTAGAATGTTTATCTGAGTTACTGTAGCCTTTCTGTCACCTTGAATCAGTCTGGCCATTCTCCATTGACCTCTCTCTTATCAACAAGTCATTTCTGTCTGCAGAACTGCTGGATGTTTTTTTTTTTTCTTTATTGCAATCATTATGAGAAATCATTAACCTGAAAACAAATATAAATCAACAGTCAATATCCAAATATGGCCAAACATAGTAAGACCCACAAATTCATCCCATTTATCCCAGTCACAAGAGAGAGGCTTTGACGTTCCTGAAATTTGGGGAAAGTAGGCCATGATACTGAAGCATTTCTGTAATAAAGCTTTGAAAGTTTCTGCTCCTTTGCAATTGCCTGGCTGTCATGTAAATAGCTTGACTGTGGAGAGGCTGTCATCCAGCTCTGACTCTCTTCTGTTTTCCCTCCCAGTCTGTGACAGCCTGCGAAGAAGCAGATATGTCCTGGTGATATCCACGCACCTGCTGTTATTTGAAATCAAGCATGACAAGATGGGGTAATAGTGGAATTCAGTCACCCATGTGCATGCTTCTCCTTCAGTTGACATTAAATGAGTGGCCTCCCTTACATCCGCTCCAATATTAACATGCTCCTGCAGCCATGTTCTGAACTCATCTGTTGTGTCTTAACGTCCTCCTCGATGATCCTGGAAGAAGGTGTGGTGTAACTTATGCTTGCAGGAAAGCAGCCCTGGAAGACAAGTGTGTAAACAACATTTGTGGTATTTTTTCGTGTTATCCAGTGGCTCAGACAGATTTTTCAAGCAGCTACGACAAAATAGAAAATCACCCAGTATCTGAAATTTGTGATTATTTGTGCGAGTTGCTTAAAAAGAAAAGTCTATGCTACACTATTGTAATCTCATTTTAATGAACAGAGAATAATAAGACTAATAAATCAGCGGGTGTTATTTTTATTTTTAATTTTAACTAGAAAACACAGCTGTTTACATTAAGGTTCCCTTTTACTAACATTATTTACTGCATTAGTGAACACGGGCAAACCATGAACTTATTAATAAAGTAATAATAAGCAAGTAATTAATACGTTACTTATTTTGTGTTATACCACAGCATTGTCGTCTGATTGGTCAGAAGGTGTTGATTAATTCACTACAACGGTACAGTACCTCTGACAGTAGTTCCAGCTGCAAGGCAAATTAAAGGCGTATGTAATTTACTCGTTCCTCATGCTATAATTCCTATAATAATAAATTTCACATGATGGATACTCAAACAGATTTCACCCCAAATAAAGTATGTGCAGTTATTGTGGTGAAGTTTTCTGTGAAGACACACTGATTTCAAAAGTTGTGGAAGGAGTCTCCAATTTCAGCACTTCGTAAGTGAGGAAATGAGGGGGAAAAGAGATGGCTGTGCATAGATGTATGGATAGATATAAAGTATAAAATGTTTTTCTGTAAAAATATATAATTTTCTGGAGGTTTAAGTGGAATACATCTCTAACATGTTGTTTCATGAAAATAATAAAATAAAATAAAAAGGCAGCATCCATAATTATTGTCTTATAGATGCATACCCTCAAGCTTTTTTTTTTTTTTTTTTTTGCTTTACTTAATGCAGAACTTCATGCTTTGTTACTGGTAATTACTCACACTTTCATGTACTCAAATATATACCAAAAAGGTTTAACAATATACACAAGTATTATGGTAAGTGTTTGAATTTTCTCTTATTAAGTAATTCATCTAAAACCCAATAGAATCCAACTGTGACCCATTTTGAATTTGTGTGACCTCTTCATTAGTCGTATTGTAATGTATGGCGAATAAGTGAAACTAATAGACAGTCTTTCTGCACAGATGTCTGGTTACAGTAAATTAGCCTGGATTTAATGAGATGGTTTAAAGAAATGTATGCTCTTTGCATACTGAGTGGTTTGAAGATCTAATTCAACATGTGAAGAGTAAAAAGTATCAAATGATTAAGTTAAGTATTAAGTTAGAGTACAAGTATCACATTTTATGATATAAGCATAGTATACAAATATTGACTTTTGGATACTACACCATTCTGTCTTCCTGTAGTACACCAGCCCTGTAAAAGCTGTGAATTTTATGTGAATAAGCCATCACAGTATAAAACACTGCTATACTCCCACATTCCTGCTTCTGTGGAGGCGAAGATAGACAGCATAGGCCTTTATATTCATTCACATTTCAGCTAACTTGCCGCCGGCTCATCTTATGCGCAATCACAAACTTGTGGTGGCGTTCTAACTGAGTGGGCTAAGCTAGTAGGCATTTTGAACTTCGACATTTGTATTCCAGTCACAGTTCCTCGAAAAGCCTTCATGCAAATGATTAAACGCAAACAAATAAGAAACGCATCTGACTGCTGAATTTAGTATTTCATGCCAGAGGGATCTGACTTTTTGAAGGAATACAACATACTGTCATGATGCAATCTTTTTCCCTTTCTCCATGACTGGACCGCACACGTGTTATCGGCAGCAGACACAGAATACGTGATGGACAATGGCGGCGTTCTCGGAATCGTCAACTAACCAGGCGTGCAGATTTGTTAGCTGTACAAACACGAGCAGTGAAGCTTCTCTGCAGTCACAAGGCTTCCGTGTTCATGCCAACCACCAGATAATAAGATGGGCACTCTTTTCCTGCAAACACTTGTGTCAATATTGCTCTTTGCACAGGGCAGGCTGCCACTTGCTGTTAGAGATATGCTGTTGAGAGACTGTATTTGAACTGGCTCGAGGAGTGACACATGACCAGACGCATATGCAGCCGAAAGGACTTAAGCTTATAATAAGGGAAATCATCTGAAAGAAAATGCTGAGAAACCACGTCTAAATGGAGCAAGATCTCTTAACTGGATACCCCCGAAAAATGTGGTCTTGGGTCAGGGGCTGGTAGTGGGGTAGTGGGTATGTATGTAGGTACACTGGAGATGAAAATCAGAGAAGAATCTACAATTTCCTAAATGTCAAGGTCACTATGTAGTCCTATTTGGAAATGATCCAAACAGGAGTAAAAGAGCAGGATTTTAATCGTATGTCATGAGTTACATACATTCAGCAGCACAGGATAAGAAACTTAAATGAGAGATTTGAAAAACAATACTGATCAAAATTAGAGAACACTTTCAGATCCCTCCCAGTTATTGGTGTTAATCTGGCAGCTGGTGATGATTTCCTTCATTATCTGACAAACCTGATTTAACCAGCAGCAGAACTTTCCAGTTCTCAATAACTTTGCGAGATGTTGAGCCGTTCTAAAGTGACTGAAACCTTCCAGCAGCAGGTTGTCCAGATGAAGGTCAAAGGGACGACCCTATCAGCCATAGCAAGAGAAGTTGGACGTTCCAAATCTGTGATTTCTAGAATGTTGCACCTTTACAAAGTCACAAACTCATTCAAGTCCCTCAAGAAGGCTGGACGTCCACGAAAGACAAATGCAAGAGAGGACAGGACAATGCCAAGAATATCAATGGGGAATCGTTTCAACACTGCAGCTGGAATTGCTCGCCAATTAAGTGCTGAACGCGGTAAGGATCTGTCTCATCAAACAGTGTCTTGACGTTTAAGAGCATTTGGACTGACAGCCTACTCTGCAGTGACCAAACCTCTCATAAGCAGGAAGAATCAGAAGGCT
>JAQMCW010000011.1:7275059-7288885 GCA_030068335.1 Chrysichthys cranchii
TTGTCATTGCATTTTATTTATTTTTATTTTAGTTTTATTCTATTTTAATGTTTTATTCTTATGTTCAGCACTTTGGCAAGTGGTTGCAGTATAAAAAGTGCTTTATAAATAAAGTTGGCTTGGATTGGCTTGGCTTATCCAGGGCAGCTTACATTTATCTCAGTTGACAGTTAGGGGCCTTGCTCAAGGGCCCAGCAGTGGTAGTTCTGAACTCACAACCTTCCGATCAGTAGTCCAACATTGTAACCCCTGAGCTACCACTGTCCTCGTTCTGTCTGCATTATGTGGGACATTAGTGGGAGAGTTCGTGTAGTTCTCATGAATTACACGTCCTAATCTTTGTCCTGAACTATACGGCAGGTAATGTACCATGATGATATACTGTAGGATATATCAAGGTAAAGGAAAACTGAGTTCACAGATGCAAAGTGAGACTCGTTCATCACCTGGATGAGTGATGCTTTATTTAAAGATGCTGGTTTATCTTCTGGGTCATTATCAACCTAGAAAATCTTGTCAAACACTGTTGTAAACATTGCATCCTCCATCAAAGGAAGGTGGCTCACTCACCTATAAGGAGGACCTTGTTGATGGGCATGAACTTCCATGTTGTGTGCTCTCAGTTCCAGAATCAACGATTTCAGCTGAGGCACCACTTCTGCATGAATACATTGTAAGAACGGGTATTTACATAAACAGTGGGATATGATACACTGGTTTATTCTTTGAAACAATTATTGGCCTGATTTATTTCTTTTCAATCTAACCACTGAAACAAAATGTTAATCATAGCCTGCGATGACTATCAATTGATGTGTGCTTCAATAGAGTAGCCTTAAAAATAGTAATGTCCTGAATCAGTTTTTACTTTAACTATGAAATAGTTGTAGGTAATAGGTACCATTCCTACACCCCAGTGCTATCACAATCAGAAATTCAGTTCATATTAACTCAGTTTACATTTTATGTTCTTGGAAGATACAATCTCTCACAAAAGTGAGTACACACCACACGTTTTTGTAAATATTTTATTATATTTTTTCATGGGATCACACTGAAAATATGACACTTTGATACAATGTAAAGTAGTCAGTGTTGTAGTCAGCTTGTATAACAGTGTAAATTTGCCGTCCCCTCAAAAGAACTAAACACACAGCCATTAATGTCTAAACTGCTGGCAACAAAAGTGAGTACACCCTAAGTGAAAATGTCCAAATTGTTCCCAAAGTGTCAATATTTTGTGTGGCCACCATTATTTTCCAGCACTGCTTTAACTCTCTTGGGCATGGAGTTCACTAGAGCTTCACAGGTCGCCACTGGAATCCTCTTCCACTCCTCCATGATGACGTCACGGAGCTGGTGGATGTTAGAGACCATGCACTCCTCAGAGACACAGTGCTGCTGGCCACATCATACAGGTGTGTGGATCTATCTGGCAAACTTTCTCTTTTGACAGACATGTGATTTAAATGAAATCTCGCTTAAATGTTAACTCGCTCCACAGCATGAAATATCGGCCTCTCTCTTAACAGAGCACAAAGAGCTCGTAGCAACGTGGAGCATGACCAAAAACTCTACAAAATAAATATTAAAGCAACTGAACTGATAAAATAACAACATATTCTTTAAAACTAAAACAACACAACATCTTCATCTACAATCACTCATTTTACCATATTAAAACTTTACAATGCATTTTCTTCGCAGGCCGCATTTTAAACACGCCCCCTATTTTAAGTAATCAAATAAAAGAACATTTGAGATGGTGAAGTTTCAAACAAAGAGGAAAAACAATAAATTATTAGCATATAATTTCAACCTGGTTACATAAGCTAGGCTAAGCTAGGCTGAGATACCCCTAAGGTAATGGTTTAACACAGTTGTTCGACTTATGAAATTTTTGACTTATGGTGGGTGTGGCCGAACGCATCTCCATCGTTACACGAGGACTACCTGTATATATCTATATGCACTGTATATGTGAAACTAAGCAGGTGTGATTCAACACAGCACAGTTAAACTCTATAATGCTCTGATTGTTTCCTCCTAAACCTACAGTTACAGCCATTCTGGGGTCCTTCAATTTGTCCATAAGTAATTGAACAGTGACAAAAACAAAATAAGAACCAAGCAAAGTCCTGTACAGACTCATATCGCTCAGCCTCTGTGGAACCTTGTCTGTCAGAAACTGAAACCTTTGATCCATGAATCTGTCTATAAATGGTAGTAGACCCGGAGGAGTGAAAAGAAAATCAATAGTTGCTTTCAGACTGGGCATACCGAAGCTCAGAAATACACCTCAAGCCAAGCTTTGGGAAACACGACTGAATGAAATATAGTATTTAACATTGAATGCTGTATGATGTATTTCACTAAGAAATTCCAGCATAATGGATGTAACCTTTGCTCTCACATTGGCTAACAAAATGTCTCGCAGCAAACAAGACAGCGTATTTGCATATCTTGTCATTTAATCTCTTGAGGTTAATGCGGACAAACCTTAAAAACTTGCGTACTGAGTTACATGTTTCAAACACATTCAAATACAGTGATTATTGACCAGAGACGTTAAATACAGTGAAATATACAGTAGATAAGCGAACACATAAAAATCAGTTTTCCTGTGCTCAGCCTACTTCCTCTATAATCAGGTTGATATTTGCCTGGAATATTTATAATATTCGTCTCTAATGTTATAAAAATAATGCTCCATTATTTCCAATGATCTGAAAGGTAACATATTAATGATTTCCTTTGCATAACATTTACATTAATGTTTATGGCATTTGGCAGATGCATTTATCCAGAGCAACTTGCAGAAGTGCTTTGAAGTCTCTATCAATAAATACATCCTCATACTGGCTCAGGAACTAAGAATAACAGAGTCTGAGAGGCTAGTATGGTACAAAAAAACACAAGACATTTTTAAATTTATTATTTGCATTTTAGATTTTTTTTTCCATCCATCCATCCATCCATTCATTAGGTACATCATAATCTGTTAAGGGTGGAAGGAAGCCAATCCCACTTGCTCACTTCAGGCAAGAGGCGTGGTAGTCCCTAGACAGGTCGCCAAAGTTTCGCAGGGCTAACACATTGATGAACAGCCTCTCACATTTACAAGAAAAACAATGAGCAAATTAGCATAACCAGTTGACATAATCTACATATCTTTGGACTGTAGGAGGAAACCAGAGCACTTAGAAGAAACCCACACAGGCACAGGGAGAACGTCCAAACTCCACATACAAAGGCCCCAGTTAGCCGGCAGGTTAAACCCAGAACCTTCTTGCTGCGATTTTGTTAACATTATTATAATTATTTTTAGATAAAAAAAATTCTAATTTGAGTACTTCCTGAAGAGGTGGGTCTTCAGTCATTGTTCAGAGACAGTCAGTGACTACTTTGTTCGGACATCTAGAGTAAGTTGATTTCACTGCCGAGGTGCACAAGATTGTTGATGCGTGCCCTCCATCTTCTACCCTGAGAGATGGTGGGTCCAACTGAGTGTTAGAGACTGAGATGGAGTGCAGTGCAGTGCAGGGTGTGATAAGTGCTTTAAGGTAGGAAGTGTTCATTATTACAGTTACATTACATAAAAGTCTCTGCTAAGTATTGGAGCTAGACAAATTGAACTTCAAGGGACCCAGTATATTGTTCATAAAAAATTTCTGCTAACTTCCTATTTCAAGGCAGTATCTTGAAATTTATTTGGCTTAGTCACAAAATATATCTACGAAATATACAGCCTTCCATGTCTACTGTCAGCACTGAAGGTTGTTACCTACCAAATTGAGCTGACTAGCTTCAAAGTAAGGAATTCATGAGATTTATGAGAATTTACTCTCCCTGTTATGTTGCCAGTGATGGTTCGTCTTGATATTGAATGGTAGGTGGGAAAAAATCCATAGCCTATAACTTATGGTTGAGATTCATTATAGGCTTAAAACTATTATGCATACACTTAGGAACATGTTCACTGACAGACAGATAGATAGGATACATTTTTAGGTCAAGTGTTTAATTTGTTCAAATCAAAATCATGTCATTCAGTCATTAAGCACAGAAAAGCTCCATTATTCAGCTATTGTATTCAATCCACACGAAATTTATGGTCTCTGCATAATTTGAACATTGTTTGGACACTGTTTACTTAATCTATTTACTTCTAGCTTCTCCAAAGACATTTTGAATCATCAAGAATGTAATCCACCTTACTCATTCTTATTACGCTGGCTAATGCATTTTACACTTTATCACTACTGATGATGGGTGATGGATGTGTCAGTGAAGAAATAAATAAGCCTCGATGCACATGAAGTCTGTGTTACCAATGCATGTGAAACACAACTGCCAATGATAGGCAATGAATGAAGTGAATCTATAGTCTGGCCTAGAAAGAAATCAGCCTCTTATGAACTCTGCTTCATACCATTCTGTGCATTTCTAACTAATCTATTTGAAGCCATTTGTTAACAGCAAATAAACGTTCTTTTTCCTTAAGGAAGAGGGAGTTCTTAGCCTTGTCAGCTCATTTATACCAGCCAGTCCCGCATGTTGGGCAAATCTATCACTTAGATAGATGACTTACTAAATGATCACTTTAACACAGTTCTTTTCCATTTGGCAATCTCTGTTTTTTGGTAAAAATCCAATTCACTTCATATATCTTCCCTGTTTTTTGTTAATGCTCTTACACCACATCCAACTGTTCTCAGAACGCACTAGAAAATGGGATGGATGGAAAATAGCTATTAGCTAAGACAGTGGGCTAACCATGAATGACGTGCCTCAGTAACACATTATGTATAAAATAGCAAGAAATAGATCATGTAGCCTGTCAGCGCCCATATAATTTTAAATCAAGGAAGAAAAGCTTTATCATCTTAGAAATAAAAGCCAAATCTAATTTGTACCTTTAGTGAAACCCTAAAAATGCTAAAAATGTAGTTCAAGATTAATGCAGAGGAAGATCACATTAGTTAGTAATATAATTTGGCTTGAATTAATTATATTGTTCGACTTTTCTCCTTTAAGGAAAGACAAACATATTTTACCAAAACAATGTGAGAATATTTTATTTAGGCTTCTTTTGAAACAACCATCCCAAGGCCTTCTGTCTTCAAAGATCATGTTGTGTATAGAGCCAATTTAAGAAACACAGTAAGGAAAACAGTCATTCTGCCTAAGGATATCTAAAACCTTGCCAAGAGTGTCATTTCCTCACACCGTGAATGTCACGCTTTGATTAAGTTGTTGGATATCTACATGCCATACTGAAAGTGACATGATTCGAACCAGTTCAGTTAGATACTGGCTATCAAAATGTCCACCGTGCTCCTGCACTGTCAAACTAAAATGAGCAAAATCAAATTTATGTTGAAAGTCTTGATGATCAAATTGTTCAAAACTCATCCAAACCAGACACACAGCAGCAGATAAGCTTTTAGACTGCTTAAGTGACCTAATACAAAGTAATTTAGTCGACCGAGTTACCGGTAGTTAGAGATTATTTACACACCGGTGTTAGCATGAACAGAGATCAGTGAAGTAAACAGATGATGATGAGGCTAATGTTGAAATGCTGTAACATTTAGCTCAGGTAATGAAACCAGAGACTGATGTGGATGATGCTGATAATCAAAATGACAAAAAATAAAAAATTCCCATTGTAAACATATAATTCTTAAAATGTAAATGTAAATATAAATATAGAGATAGATGAGGCATGTTTTGGTGGAACTTGAATAAATCTTTAAATGGTATTTGCTCTGTGTAGAAGAAATGTAAGCGTTTCATAGGCTAAAGGGTTTTCCCAGGCCTATGGAGACATATCCATTATTATTTTGCATCCACTTAGCCATGCATGATGTGTACCAGAATGGGATCTGAAGAGTCTCGGAAGTGTAACTTTTAGAAAGAAAAAGTAACCGTGTAAGACAGGTGCACGTTTGCCCTCCTTCTCCTTCCTCCTTTTGTGTTATTGCACTCCAGAGTGTGATATTGTTTTACTGTTCTGACGGAAACTAGGTAAGGAACTATTCAAGAGTAACAGATAATTTTCCTGTTTAAATGACCACATTAACAACTTCAAATTCACATAAAACGTTTTTTTTATTAAGATTGTTATTAATAAAAATGACCAGAATTTTTCTGGCCTGTAGTATTGCTCCAATAAATACTTTAATTAGCATTTTTACAATGCCCAGTCAGAGGGAACCTGAAGATCAGACCACGATCATACAAAGGTTTGCTTTGATGCCAAGCTGTTTCAGTACAAGGTTCTTTCTGTTGTTCGTCTGCTTTGACTACTAAAATTCACGGACAAGCTGTTCCACGTTTGGCTTAATATTACCTCTTAATATCACCTGTTGCTTTCAAGTCCATGACAGAACAAGAAACGATTAAAAAAAACATCTGTGATGATCAACGGGAAGTATCCGTCACCAGTTCGAACTGGTCAGATTGGTAAGGAATCAAAAGTACTGGACTGCGGTGCTGCACGACTCGTTAACTTTCAAACTCATTTCATCCTCAGCTGGCAAGGCTCCCAACATGCGAGTACAAATTCACAATGTGGGTCCAGGGTATACAGATCCATTTATTTATTTATTTATTTATTTATGTACTGCTGCGCATCTAAAACAAAGCCAATTTGGCAAGGAAGTGGAGGATGCAGAAAAGGGTGCAGAAAGATGAGGAAAGATGTAATCTTTATCTTTAGTGAAAACGCATTACTTAAATACTTTAGTGGAGATATCCGATCATTTCATTTTAAACACTTCAGAAAAGAGAAGTAATCACATAATTATGGTTTACATTACAGCTGGAGGGTGTTTTAAAGGCAGCCTTAAATAGGCTGTGTTTATGTGGGCTGTGGTAGGATCCGAACGTGCCTGTGAACTAAAAATTGTAGACCACTTTTGCTATATCAATTTGAGTGTGGTGTGTCGTTGAATTGGTTTATTCATTTTCGTAGAAATGAATGAAATCCATTTGATCTTGTCTGAACTATCAGAACTATTGTCATAAATCATTATTGGATCATAAACATAATCGTTCCACACAGAAAAGTCCAATGTAAAACAACGTTACACGTTGTATGACTACGTCTGTATTTCGAGAACAGCCTGAACCAATTCGTTATACCTCTATAAATACACAGCAGCGTCGTTTTAGAGAACACAGTCTATTTGGCAATGATGTTTTCATTTCTCAGATAGACAGAGAGAGAGAGAGAGAGAGAGAGAGAGAGAGAGAGAGAGAGAGAGAGAGAGAGAGAGAGAGAGAGAGCTGTACAGCAGAGAGGGTGTGGTAAGCAAAATAAATGAGATTGAGCATCTGTGTAAAAAGGTTTATGAATATGATGAACAGGATCCTGCATGGTTTAACAAATCATTTGCACACACTTTAGAGGGGAAAATATGGGTCTTGATTGAAATAATATTTAATGAAAACCTTTTATGGTAATTTAAGTTTTACACATTTCAATAACTTGGGAAGGGCGGGGAAGCTTTTGATTCAAGCACAAGTTTTAAGGGCAGATTTAATGTATCACTGCCTCGATCTTAAGCGTGTCCTGCACTTTCCCGGCTTTACGCCACTGTAAAATGAAATGTTGGAAATGTCAAGATATGACTTGTGAAACTAAGGGGTGCAACAGTGTTTCCTTAATAAAGGGTTATATTTCTGGGGCGAGGCAGCCTTCTTAGCTAGATGTTTAGCAGTCAAAGCGGGAAAAAGCCATCACAAACTGGAACGAGCAATGCAAAAGGAAGAAAATACAACAGCCCAAATAAATAGGAATAGTCAAAACGACTAGGAACAGCCCAAACAAACAAGAATAGAAAAAACAGTAAACAGTAATGAACAAACAAAAAGAAACAGACAACACAAGCAGGAACATTTCAAACAAAAGGAACAGGCAATGCAAACAGGCACCGTCAAACAAACTGGAACATTCGAAGCAAATAGAGACAAATAAAAGAAAAGGAAGAATTAAAGGAATCACGAACAGTCAAAACAAAGAAAAATAGTCAATACAAAATGTAATGATCACTACAAACGGGAACAGCCATTACAAACGGGCACTGTCAATACAAACGGGAATGGTAAAAACGATCAGGAATAGTCCAAACAAACAGGCATAGTCAGTACGAATACAAAGGAACAGTTCATACAACAAGGAACAGACAACATGCACAGGAACGAGCAACACCATTAGGAACAGTCAGTATAAATAGGAACAATCGTGCCATGCAGGAATACTTAATACAAATAGCAAGTGTAAAGCAAAGCAAAACAAAACAAAACAAAACCAAACCAAACAAAAACGCACGAGTGGCAGTGAGAAGGAATAGCAAACGTTCAAACGGAACAGTGAATACAAACAGGAACACCCTTACAGGAAAATCAAATTATACAAGGAGGATCTGGAGAGTTACATCAGGACCTGGATGTGATTTAGGATTCCTTCTATTTCATCTTGGTGTCTGCCACTTAACCAGATGTCCAGCAACATGCTGCCGTTCGCTGGCTGCCTTTGTGCTGCTTGCCAAAGGCTGCAGGAATAATTGACAAATAGTGCTCATCTGGCGTGTTGGGGCCAGGCTGCTCCCATGTGCACATTGTTGCTCTGGGAGAAAACACGCCTTGTTGATGTATGGAGCAGCAATGCCGAGGAACCACACCACACTCCATCACATAGCTCAAAAGAATAAAGGAGTCTTTTCATCTTCTCTATCCACAAGTGCGTATGAGAAATGCACAAGTTAATATCAGAATCAACTTAAAGTTTCTGCATGTTCATGCTGGCGAAGCCCTTGATTCCATAAAGCAAAGGACAAATCCGATATCCTGACAGGGGCATCAAACCTTATTTTGATAGAAATACCACTCTGGACAAAGCTCTTAATCAAAAAGTAAATTGAAGCACTGTCGGCTTATGGAACCTCAACATGAAGCAGCTAAATCGGGATGGATGGACCATGCCCGTCTTTATCTCTGCCACTATTATTCTTAGTCCGACGTTGTTGTCCTGGATACCAGCCCTGCCATTAATCAACGCAACGAAAATAATGTCAGCAGCCTCTCGTAGACAGTAAGCAAGAAAGAGAGGGTAGAGCCAGTCAGCCCTGATTAATTTGCTTCATTCCTTAGGACAGAGCTAATTGTAAGATCCATTAACTTGTTATTTAGGCTTGCTCTATATTGGGCTGGGTGTCAATACAGTGCTCTTTATCCAGATCGAGTGCCCTTTGTATATCTGACATGCTCGGAAAACGTTCATTTATAGCACACGTGCCCGGCAGAATAATCACCGTGCTGATCTATTATAGCTCATCGTTTGCTTGTGTTACCTGGGTTATCACTTAATTTGGGAATAAAACAGTCATAGTTAATATACTGATGACGCACTGCATATATTAAGGGCCTAAATACAAGCAGCGCAGGATAATATGTGGTGATGTACATTTTAATATGCTGTTTCTTTGCTCAGATCATGTCATGCTGTATCATCTCCTTATCCAAATGAATGCTCTTTCATCTTTGGATCAAAGGACACAGTTCTGTCCTCTGACAGAAAGAGGATAAAAGGCTTCCTGTTGACCAGTGTCGTCCAGCTTTTAGAAATGTTTTCCTCGTGCTTTTCTCACCAGCCTTTCTACAAATACGGACAAAAATCAGGTTTGCTAAATTGAGAGTAGATGAGCATGCCACCCTGGTCCCCGTTCTTCAGTCTGTTAATGACTTACAGTAGATTGCGGTACTGTACATAAGAGTGTGATGCATTCAGTGTTCCTATCTAAGCTCTCCACTAGGAGTAGCTCCAGCTCTTGTGTGAGTTCAGCTCCTTTTCTGTGCTGCAGTGATAGATAAGGATATATAAAATAGAAAATAACCCAAATCATAGACCTTTTTTTAGCGCCACTGAATACGCAACCTAAATAGGTGCAATCTAAGAGCAGTGGTTCTCAAAGTTGTATTCATGGAGCATAGTTGGGGGTCCAGTGGTGGAAATCACAACCCACTCATATTAATCTTAATATGGTTTATTGAGTTTTTACAGCCAAAGCAACACCCGATTATCCAGTGTTTATAGCAGTAGTGGGGCCACAATGACCAATATGACCAATAATAAAATGTCATCTATTAAGTTACTTTATTAGTTTGGTAACATTGCTTAATGCTGAACTTCATGGTTTATTCAGTTTAAATAATTCAGTAAATAACGTTAATTAAAGGAACCCAAATTTATAGCATTACCAGTGAGTTTAATCAAACCTTTAATAACTCAGCAACAAAGAATGCTCAGGAATGAAATTAATATTCCTATTATTTGAATAGTAAAGATTAGGTTCATTAAAGAAATCTGTCCTAAGGGGAAATATCTTTTATGCTAACAGGGTATCCTGGCTAAACCCCTGTCTTTGACCACTGCATATTATATAGTGGCTAATCATACAACTTGATAGTATAATTATAAGTATGCAATGACAGTGAGCAAGTACTGCATGCATTATCCTAGTTCATAATATGTGATCTTTATTAAAAGAAATGTTCAGGGGGAAAAAATCTTCTCTTCACCTTACTCCTAATGGAGCATGTCAAGACATATACTGTATAGTGTGTGATATTTGCTGCTTTCGTTTTAGATAAGCTTAATCGGGAATGAAGGTTTGTCTTCCACAAAAATATTTTTCATAAATGCATATCGAAGCCTTGCTAGGTGCTGATAAATCTGCAAAAGAAAGAAAAAATCTCATTTTTTAAATAAATGATTTTACAGAACAAAGTAATAGAATACTGTAATCTACAGTAACAGGAGGAATTTACAAACTGAAGCTCAAAGTGCCATTGCCATGAATATACATTCTTAGAAAAACAGCTCCTTAATAGAAAAAACTTTTTCACACATACACACTTTTCATTTGAAGATATTTGTTCTATGCTATATAATTCCTTCTTCAAATTGATTGAAGTGGGCCCTAGAGAAGAATGACAACAAATGGCACCCGAGGGGCAAACAGGTGTTTGCACATAATCCATAATGTTACAGATTTCAGTTCTGTTTATATACATTTCAATAAAAGTTGCACTCTTAGAAAAAAAAAAGGAAAACATTTGTTATATTGTTGCAACAAGGTATTACAGAATATGACATTGGAACTTCTGACCTATGAATTTTGTAACTTCGTTAATTAAACCGTGAATAAAACTATTGGAAGTGAAAGAGTTGATGGAATCATTCATGGAAATGAACGAGATTGGATCAAATCGTTATATGAATGGACTGAATGATGAATATTAAACAGGAAATTATATATAAATGGAAGTCAAACCCATTCCGCTCAGGTGTATGGAAACTTTTTGGTACGGCTGTATTTATGACCTATTAACATAGCTAGTTTCTATACAAAACCTTTAAAGCAAGGGTGTCCAATCTTATCCACAAAGGGCCACTGTGGCTGAATATTTTCCTATCGACCAAGGAGGAGCAGGAACCTTAACCAATAGTTCATCAAAACCCAAACCCAACTGATTAAACACTGATTAAGCGACTCCTAGCTGGAATAGCAGCCTGTAGTCACACCTGCCGTCCATTGCAAGTAACACTGTTACCCTTGTGTTAAATGTTGACAGAGCTATATGGCTTGATATTATTGATATTTACAAGATTTTAGGTGAGATAGTCTTTCATTACACAATAGCTACCTAAGCATCATTTTTCCAGTGCAAACTCCAGAAGCAAACATCAGGCACATTTAATATTTCATCACACCATTCCTTTAATATTCAGTTACTGTAAATGAGCTCCCTAAGGATAAGACAATCAATATGTGTGTTTCACATTTTCTAACTGAAATGGTCACATGGTACACATGGTGAATGGAAAACATTTGGAGATTAAAAGGCCATGCAGGTACGTTTCATGATTGTTTTGGCTTAACAATGTTATTGATCTCAAGAGATCCAGACTTTAAAAAAAATACCAAGGTGCATCTCTTAAAATGTATGGTACTTTTTTGTGTCTAGTTGATCCTAAGTTTTTTTTTTTTGCACACAGCAAGTACTGCCTTTGCAATAAAACCTTACGGGAATCAGGTATTCAGCAGTGCTTACCACAATAAAGCAGCCTGGTGTATGCAGCATTTGGAAAAGGTCAGCCTCGGCTTGCTGTTGTGCTGCTACTGCTGGGCCACAGGGGGCACAGGGAGAGGCCGGCCTTTGTGTGAAAGACAGATAAGTCTACACCAGTGGCTTGCATGCATTTTTCCAGCCGTCTCACTGCTGTATGTCAGCTCATTAACTTTATCAGGCCATGCTGCACTCAGGAAATGTCCCCTTGGCTGCTGTGGGCGAGCGGCACCTGATTCAGAGGGAGCTCCAGGACTCAGGGCACTAACGCCTTCACCTCCGCCTCCCTCGTGGAGCAAAAGATGATGAGAGATGTGAGTCAGGAAGGCCTTTGAAGGTCTGTGGCTCAATTTAAGAATCGGGAAAGGTAGTAGGGTGACAAAGTAAATGTCTAGAAATGATTGGCACTTGTCCTACTTTATTGGAGATTTCTCCTATACCTGGTCCAGGATTTAAATCCATGAATAGTACAGCATTCTCGGTTTTCTCTTCAAATCTGAGATCTACACATTTGTAATTGTGCGGCATGGCAGTGCAGAAGTTACCATTGCTGGTTCAGTGTCTGTCTGTGTAGGTTTCCTCTAGGTCCTTTGGTTTCTTGCTGCCTACAAGAAACATGCTGATAGATGGCTTGACTGCTCGAAAGTGTCTCCTCGTGTGAAGAACTAACTGTCCGTGTGTGTATGTATGTATGTATGTATGTATGTATGTATGTATGTATATTCGCCCTGTGATGGACTGAAGTCCCATCTAGGGCGTATTCCTGCTTTGTGCCTATTGTTCCCTGGATCCACCATGACCCCCACCAGGATAACGTGCTTACTGAAGATGGATGAATGAATAGTTGTACTTATTGTTATGCAGTACACTCTTGAACATTAATGGATTCGCCATTTGTCCCACAGGGGAAATCTTTAAAGGTTATATGTAGAACCCTGCAACAGTAACTACCACTAGAACCCATTGTACTAGAACCTCTTTTTTAGAGTGCCTGGAGAGTTAATTAGAGTTTCTACTTGTTAATGCTTTTTTCATATACATGGCTACTGACTGGACTAACAAGTTGCTTAGGATACCGTATGTATATGTGTAAATATGGTAAATCTGAAAATCTCTGGAGAATGCTAAAAAGGTCCACTGAAAGAAACAAATGTGTTCTTAGGATTAAACTCTTACCTCATTGCAATCAAAATGGTGTTATGCAAATACAAAGGCATTAAGCTAAGGCTAACTTCAACTTTAACAAAGACAACAAGCAAAACAAATAGTAGGCTCATTAAAACCATGGGAACTTTGAGCTAATTCAATATGGGGGAATCCTTAAAGAAAAAGAAAAGCCTGTTAAGGCTTGCAGAAGGGTATTTAACAGACAACATGGATATCCTGTCTGCTGCATTCATTAATCTTCAGTAGCTGCCTTGTCCTGGTCAGGGTCACGGGGGATCCTGAGGGTTAAGGCTTGCGTCTCATTTTCATTTTCATTAGTTTACCGAGCATGACACAGCATATTTCTTTCATTATAACTTCCTTATAATCTTGTAACCTTACACTAAAAGAGGTATGATTACTCATTAGACATATCATATAACTTTAGGAAAATACACAATACACAATATATAATCCACTATATAATCCTCTATTACATAAAAGTGAATACTTTTTTTTTTTTTTTTTTTTTTTTTTTTTGG
>JAQMCW010000011.1:7314768-7326623 GCA_030068335.1 Chrysichthys cranchii
TCCTCACAAGCCTCTACTGCGATGCCTTCTTTCGCCCTCTGGACTTGCCTGATTCATCCTAATGCTCTATTTCAGCTGTTATCAGAGAAGAGAGAACTCTCCCCAACAGTGAAAGTAGCGCAGTCGAGAAAATAAGATGGTAAACAGGGCTTGTGCTTGGGTTACAAAAGAGAAGTGTGTGAAAATGGACACTGATGCAAAAGAGAGAGAGAGAGAAATAGACCATGGACAGGATGCAAAAAAAAGATAGCACAGGTATGCGTTTCACTGCACTCCGGTAAGCAGCCAACTGCCTGCTTAACTAAAGAAACATACAAACGAACAGCCGGCAATAACTCTGTATATTAAAGGGCATGCATGTCATTTATTTAATTATACTGTTAAAACATCACTACTAATTAGTAGCTAGTACAGAGTACTATACTAGTATTAAGCATTGAACAATATCGAATATGAGCAATCTTGTCGTTTATTTTATTCGGACTTGATAGTCCGTCAACGTATGAATGGTCTACTGACGTCTGGTTTGTTCATTTAAAAGATATCGTCGGGGGGAAAAAAAGGGAAAACAATCTCAGGAAATGAAAATAATCCTGTGATGGCACGAGGACACCTCAAGTCCAGCCAAACTCATCAGGTCATATGGAAAGTGGGATTGTAAATCCTTACGGTATCCAGGTGTAGAAAGGTCAAGCTGCATGTTAATCTGTGATCTGTTCAGTTATGCTTTTGTTCCATCATGGAGACTTGCAGGGAGGCAATTCTTTGGGCTCATTCTCTTGATTAACTGGAGTAAAGCCTACACCCTGGCAAGTTCCTGTAGTAGCATCAGTAAACAGCTATTAAGCAATGATGATCTTACTGTATTAGTTAAAGGTCTACTATGTAAGAATTGGAGAATATCTATCAGCAAACATGGAGTATATGTTCCATAATAAAATCCGTACGTATGTTTTCATTAGTGTATAATTAGCTGTAGCTACGACTCATTGCGCTTTCGAAACTTAGACTCAGCCCTTTATATCTACATACGTAGAGCAGGTCCACCTCCACAGAACAACTGCTCCAATACCCCAGAACGGACAAAACTCTAGAGAGCACTTTCCATGTTTTGTGTTTTTATAAGTGAAGAAGTAAGGAAGACAAGGAAGAAGAAATAGGAGGAATCAGTGTATGCTTCCTGACAAGTTTGAGAACCATTTTGAAAAACGGTGGATCATACTTATTATTAAACATGAGAAAAAGCAAGGGAGTGTGAATGTAAGTGCTTGGAAGTACAGTATGGGCAGTCACCTGTATGTTGTGATACATGCGTAGAAAGGGAGGGGACTGAGTGGTTGAAAACATGGTGGACCTACATGGTGGGACTTTAATTTTGACTTAGCGACTTCTGTAGTCACTCTCACTCATTTTCTGTCGCTTAATCCTGTTCAGGATCGCGAGCGGGAAGCTGGAGTCAATACCAGCTGACTTCAGGCGAGAGGTGGGATACACCCTGGGCAGGTCGCCAATCCACCGGTGTTAAAAGTCTGATTATTGTGATAAAAAGTTACAATAGCTATAAAGAGCTAAACCTTTGTAGAGAACTGAGCCCAGGACCAAGACCATGTGCCCATCTTTGAACTAGCTCTCGTTTTGCGTCTCTTTTCGCATGTATCCCTTTTTATAGGAGTGAACCTCCTGATCAGTTGTTTCCTGCTGCCTGATGTGATGCCAGTCACCAAATCCTCACAAGCCTCTACTGCGATGCCTTCTTTCGCCCTCTGGACTTGCCTGATTCATCCTAATGCTCTATTTCAGCTCGGAGCTTTCTGCACTTTTGGACTCATTTACTGCTGCTGTGAATGGTCACACATGGGTACTCGAAAGATTTGCACATTGCTAAAACAGTTGCTCAAGTCTCACCCCTTGCTTCAGTGGATAACCTCACTTGGATAGTGTTGATTTGTATCTACCTGTTGCTGTCATCATGGAGACGGTCCTGTGCTCGTTGCTTATTCACAATCTGCTTGTACCGAACAGCCTTTCAACGCACTCGGAACTGTTCGCCTTTACATTTACGCTTACATTTATGGCATTTGGCAGGCGCCCTGATCCAGACCGACTTAAAGAAGTGCTCTGAAGTCTCTATCAATAAATTCACCCCAATACTGGTTCACTAGGTCTTTGGAATCTATATATATAAAATTCTTTTTGCATTTGAAACGGAAATGGCGTACGACCACAGAACATATTATCCGTGCGTATGACCGGAAACAGCGTCACTAGCGCTTACATTTTGACCAATCACTTTCATTTGTGGACGCCATTTTGATATCGTCTTTACACATCGTTATTATTTGTGTGAGAGTTATTTTATTGATGTTGAAAAGAAGTAAACACCTAGTTGGCAAGTCATTATTTAAGAAAACTTTGATCTAAATATCTAAAATTCTTTTCTCGTTTGAAACGGAAATGACGTACGACCGCTGTTTGTTGAAAAATAAAACTGGCGAGTAACAAACTTATTTTTATAAATACTGCATTTTATTTTTTTTCCCCTTGCACTCGGTGAGCGAAGCCACTGGGGAATCAGCTAGTACTCAATGAAAAAAAAGCAATGTGGTAATGTGCAAGTTGTATATGTGTTATGACTAACTGAATATGTCTGCTGAAATCATCACAGCGAAATGGTATTTCTGACCTAAAGAACGCTTTAATAAGCTTGCATTCATAACTGCATGAAAAAGCATACCTTACATATTACATGCTAGCTGTACCGTAGCTCTTTCAAGTGAGTTCTGATTACAGCAAAGAGCTTGCACACGACCAAAAACTGTCTTTGCTCCTTTTTTTACAGACCAGTACAGGCCAGTGCTCAATAAAGCAAAATTCAGTTACAGAAATATAAAGCAGAAAATTTCAAAGCAAAAAAAACCTCATTTTATTTCAGCGTCTTGTCTTTTAAGGTGACTGGCCTTTGTGCAAGATTGGTTCTGTGGCCCATGAGTAACGCTGCTCTCGTCCTGACCTGGTATTTGATGGTAAACTGTACCGTGTCTCAATTAATACCAGGCACTCTCTGCTCTATTCAGCACCCATACATCCAGGTCTGGGCATGTTTACTCCTCAAATACATTGCTTCTGCATTATAGATGTGTACAAGAATGGATCTCAGCTTCACATGTACCTCTTGTATTAGGCTTAATCTTTTTTTTTCTCTTCAAATATTAAAAGGTGCACATGAATAAAGAATTGCAGCTCAACATATAAAACAAAACATTCAGACCCAGAAATCTGTGCACGTGAGTGTGTGAGGTGTAAATAAAGGTGCAACCCAGGATTAAAAGTCATTCAATAATTGGAGCTCTTAAACAGAAAGATGACACGTTAGTGGAATATCTTTGCATGAGAGTGCAATTGCGTATACGTTAGAAGTCTTGACATGATTCTGGTATTACTCCTGAAATATAATAAAGCCTGCTAGTTATGCGAATGAAACCCTGCGGATTAGCTGGAATCATGAGGTATGGCATCTGTGATGTGGTCTTGCTTGGTTTTCTCGGCTAAAATAAATAAAGAGACAAAAATACAAATGATTGCCCATTTGGAGTATTTAAAGTCATGGGAAATGATGCAGGCAGATTAGGATTAGGAAAGTGTGACAGGAGCAGCGTGAGGACTCGCACGGCTTAGAGACTCATGCAGCCTAAGACGGAAATACCTGGTTAGTGCTCTGGTCAGACGACCGAACCTGTAAGTGAGTGAAAGTCAAGCGCCAAAAGACCGAGACAAAGACGAGAGATGATGAGCAGCACAAGACAGGCAGGACAAACAGATGGGGCAGACGGAAACAGACAGATGGACGAGGTGGACAGTCACACAACATGGCATTTTCGTCATTTCAGTGCCGCGCTTGTCTCCAGCTGCCTGCAGAGGCAGGGGGCACTAAGCGGTGCTCGGAGATCAGCTGGCATGCAGTGCCAGGCATGCTGGGCTAGCAGAAGAAGGAGGGAGAGGTACCAACCGTGAGCAGCGGGTTCAGTGCTGGGTGCAGCGTCTGAGCACACGAAGAGAGGTGTGACAGGCGGTGGTGGGAGGAGGGGAACAGGAGAACGGCATGCAAGAAAAGGAGAAATCGGAGAGGGGGGGGCAGAAAACAAACGGAAAACAATAAGCAAAAGACATTTACACACAACTAAGACCTTGCAACAAGCCCAGGAGGGAAATAAACCCACAAAGAAAGCACACAGGTTATCCAACAAGAATACAAATATAACATCATACATCAAATTAAATAGAGCATCACCATCCAACAGGCAGCACAGTCAGAACACACTTGTTTGTTTCTAGGAAAATGGGGCAGCATTTTTTTTATAGACTTGCAACTGAAAGGCTGATGGCAATATATGAACTGCAAACCGTCGGTCACTTTTAGTGCAGCACAACTACGGCGCACCTGTGCCGATTACCAATCCAGCAGTCCTTTCAAATGAGGGAGTCAGAAGGTGTTGATTTTTTATTTTTTTATTTTATAGCAGCACTGACAATAGTGCCATAATTCAAATCACAGGCTTGTATTGTGATTGTGCAGGTTTGTATGTGCTCATTTTACTAGCTTATTGAAGGCTATGGTAACAGCTAATAAACGCTGATTTGTAGAGCGGATGCTTCACAGATGAATGATAAGCGGATACAAAAAATGACGTTTGTTTTTTTAAACAAAGAAGGATGCATAATTGTTGCTATGGTGAAGCTTTCTTTAAGGGGATATTTATTTCCCATTTTCAGAAGGAGTCTCCAGTATCAGCTTTCTTTTTTTTTTTTTGACAGTAACACTAAGGCTGATGATACACAGGGCAAATTTTCGGGCAATGTTGCTGGGGAATGTTGTCGCCAACGGGCAAGCAGGTGACACACAGGGCAACTTATTAGGGCAACAAACAATGGGCAACACAGGGCAAATCTATTGCCAAGGAGACAAACACTCAAAATCCTGGCTAGTTAGCTAGCTAGCAGCTAGCAATCCTATTCAATCTGTATGGAAAAGTGGTTAGCGAACGACAGCTTACACTAATCGATGTCTTTAATTTCGACCTGAACCCATAAGTCTAGATGTTTGTTGTTTATTAGGGATCTTGTGAGGTAAACTTCCCATTTTAGGATTTAAATATGACAAGTTATTAACATAAAAAGATATCATAAATCTTGCACACTACAGCACACTGTTCTTCGATGGCGCAACCTTGCAATGGAGCATCCATGTTTCTGCCCTCGTTACCGCCACTTGACTAAAGGCAGAGTGGGGCACTGTGCGTGATCAAACTAGCCAACAGGCAATGTGAGCGTATGTTGCATTTCGCTAGCTTCCCTTTATTTCTCTTATCACGTAACTTTATAATTGCCTTTATTTTTATTTATTTATTTTTTTTCATTTTCCCTTGTTTTTTAAGTATATCTTATATTTAATATTCATTTTTGCTATATTTCCTTTGCTGTATTCATCACAGAGTTGTATGTGTGTACTTTCTTAAAGGCAGACCTATTAAGAAATCGTCCAATATATGCATGAACCCATAAATCAAGTGCATTCCAGGTGAAAAATGTTTTCTTTTATTTTCTTGGAAATAGTATGATCTGAGCTTCAGACACTAATGTTTCACCATGGATGGAAACTTGCAATCACCACTATCCGTGTACTATGGGAACTAAAAGTCTAGTGCAGGAACTAAAGTTGAAGAAAACATTTCACTGCAAAAGAATATAGGAGGAACACATCTGCCCTCTGATTTGCCATTGCTCGACACTGTCCCTGCCGTTTGCATAAAGTTGAACTTTGCTAGTTGTTGAGGTGACTGTGTTGCTATGCCACTCAGTCTAGCCCAGGCACCACTGGAAATGAATCACTTCCAACTGCTTTGTCACTTAAATGGTAAGAGGTGAAACTATGACTTTAACCCTTTATTGGGTGAAGAACCATATTTGGCAACTTCAAAGGACATCCGAAATGGCCTACATCTCTCCAGACCCTCAGGGATTTCTCCCATCCTAAATAAATGTCTTTTTAAGTTTATATGTGTTTTATATATATTTTTTACAGTGTGTGTATATAAATATATATGGGGGGGGAAAGTGTTTGTATTTGTATTTGTATTCGAGTAAAATTCCAAATTTTTGTATGGATAACTGTTATAGTGCAAGTATTCGCGCCACCCGGGGGGGGTGTTAGTGGAAGTTTTCGTGCGCCGGGGGTGGGGTGGGGGGGTCGTTCCCGAATACAAATATTTTTCCAAGTACTCGTTCGAAATTCGTATTCGTAAAAACCACATTATTTGTGCCTTTCCGAATACCGTATTCGGGTTCGGCTCCACCCCTAATATATATATATATATATACCGGAAATCTTGCAATAGTAGCCCGGGCGTTTATTCAAAAAATTATATATATATATATTATTGTTAATTATTATTATTATATGGTTGTTAAAGCTAGTGTATTTAACTGTAGTGTATATAAAGAGGAGGAGATGGTGGGTATATTTCCATGCACACATTTTGTGTATAAAATCCTCATGTACATGCCTGTTACACTGGCTATAAAATCCAACCCAAAGGAGGCGAGGTTTTAATGTCAGCTTTACCAAAGTAACCAGCAGTGTGTAAGTTCAGTGAGTGTGTTCGGCTTTTTAATCTATTATTAACAAGATTTTAATTGTTTCCATCTCAGCACAAAGTCATCCACGGGTGATTAATAAGACGACTGTGAGAATAAGAGCTTGTGCCCACGCTAACATCCTTCAACATTTTGTATTTCCTCAATGTTCAGGATTAATGATTCCCTCCTTTTAAAAAATAACATAAAATGCCTGTTATGCTTCAGTTGTTCCCTATGACAGCACTGTGATTTAATCCGCTCACATCAGTGATTTGCCAATGACTAGAATGATTCACTTTAAAGATCAAGAACAACATGTCATAACTTTTACCTGGTCATTTTTTACATTTAAACTTGGGTTTTTGCTTGGAACAGCGAATGTGCATTTCTTAGGCAGTGAAAATATCTTTAACATGAATGATTTTATCCCATATTTTGCATTATGAGCCTATTATAATTCCAATATAAGATTAAATCAGCCTGATTTTAGATGCTTTTACTCATTTCAAGCGTTAAATTTGCTTAGCCTTTTGGCAGCAGAACAAGATTATGAAATTAGCAAGCTTGAAATTAAATGAAATTAAAATGTTTAAAATGAGTTTTAAACAGCTTATGTTTGCTTTATTGTTAATCTATAGAAATTGGCCAACATTCAAGATATGTCCACTGTTTTTGCAGTGAACTTTAAAAACCTTACTTTTGCTGTATATTTGACTTTAATTAAAACGACACTAAGAGGGATGTGAGCGGATGAGGAGATCGAGGATGTGGAGGAAATAAGCCGAGGAGGAAAAGAATCAGAAATGATAAATCCAGTATTCAGAAATGACATAAAGATGCGGATCAGTTTCACTATGTGATGGCACTAGGAGTCACTGTGTTTGTCTCCCCAGCAGACCAGATGGCGACTGCCTCCTTAGTTGCTTGGACTTTCTCTATACATTTGTTGACTTGTTATTTATTTAGGTAAATAAAACACTTTCTTTAGCTGCTATCTCATGTTGTCTGTGACAAATAGTGGCTCATCCATTCTTTGTTCGGTAGTAGTATTGGTGTGAAGATGGCACCTGGTTGCAATTAAGTGTAGCATTTTCGGTGATCTCTCAAGCTGCTTGGGAAGTAGGATTTTTGTTCTTTAAAAGTAATGTGTAAGGGGTTTCTCCACTGCTGCCTTTCTCCTGCAAGTGTCTCAGCTTCATCCCAGGTAACATCAATAGCAAAAGCTTCAGATCATTGATGAAAGTCCGAACACCATGGGGATGCCACGTTGATGCATATGAAGAATGTGGCCAGCAAGGCTGCGTCACCGCTGTGCAATAATGACATGGAGGCTGGTCGTACCCGCTCGGCCCAGGACTTTCTTGTTAGTGATATGATCGGAGGATCGGATCTTGAGAATTTGCCAAAGCCACCTATGGGGGAAGATGTTGAGCTTATGGGCAGCTTCCCCAGTCATGTTCCACGTCTCACAGGTGTATATTGCAGTTGGAATCACGATGGAGGTGTAGAGCCACAGCTTGATCTGCAGAGAGACAGTTGTCGATGCCCAGATGTGTCGTGAGTGCCGAAATACAGCTTATGCTTTCTCGATGTCCCGTAGTCTTGAGTTCTACATCCCCATCCTGAATAATGGTGCTGCCCAAATACGTGAATTTCCCAACAGTTTCCAAGGTTACAAAACCAAGGATAACATTTATGGCTGGGACAGCGGGTCCGATGGCCATAACCTTTGACTTGTCCAAGCTGATGCGGAGACCGATCTGTCAAGGTGGTTGGTCACTTCTTGGAGTCTGGTCTCATCTTTGGCAAGCAAAGCCACATCATCAGCAAAATCCAAATCAGTCAGGTGACTGTGGTCAGTCCAAGGTATGCCCGTGCTCATAGAGGTTATTGTCTTCTGCATAATGAGATCCAGGGTAACCAGGAAAAGGAGTGGAGAGAGAACACAGCCCTGAGGAACACCCGTAGTGATGTCAAAAAATCCTGTGTGTCCGGTCTCAGGTCTCACACAGCAGGATGAGTTGAAGTATAAATTCCTAAAGATGGTGATATAGGTTTCTGGGACCCCATACTTGTACATGGTCATTCTAAATTATTGTGGTTCGCTCCCTGTTAGGCTTTAAAGTGAATTCCCTTTGGAGTGTGTTGGGGGGTTGTTAGTGTGGTGACGAAAGTGCTTCAAGGAATACTCTCGGGTGCACATCCAGAGCCGCAAGTGGATGGGAAGAAGCGTGGGTGCAGGTTTTGGGGATGACCCTTTTATCAACAATTAAAAAAGACTCCTCCCACAGCTCTAAATGGCTTTATAATTGGCTGATTGAGAGGTCATCCCAAAAACCTGCCCCCACACTGGCCCTCCATGGCTCGGGTTGCCCACCCCTGGTTTAAATAGTTAACTGTCTTGGCGTTTGTCGGGTAATCATTCTTGGAGTGGAGTGGAGGGTTGTCAGCTTAATTAGGTACGCTCTGGCCCAGTGGACTCTGCTTGATAACATCTCTCTCGCTCAGTAACTCTCTCTCTCTTGCTCCTTCTTTTCTCTCTCTTGTGCTGGGGGAGCATTTCTCCCCCTGACGGACCAGATGGCAGCTGCCTCCTTTGTTGCTTGGACATTCACTTTACATTTGTTGATTTGTTCTTTCTTTTGGTAAATAAAACACTTTATTTAGCTGCAAACTCGTGTTCTCTCCCTTTTGTTGTCACAGGTCTGGAGCCGGGCTGTCACAACTACCTTTTAGACCAAAAATAAAGCCTAGCACAAGCCATCATTGAGGTCAGGTTGAAACGACAGTGATTCATGATTCCGTTCGTTTGCGTCCGCGTTGGGTAAAAGTAAACAGTACTGTGGAGATTAGTCATTAGATTTGATGGGAGGATAATCACAAGTCTGTCCTCTGGTGACACATGAATAATAATAATAAATCACACTAATATGATGGAGTAATATTTCTCAGGAGAAACAGAAGTCAATTGTAAATAAACGCCTCGACTGGAGAAAGCTCTGGGGAAATTTACCTCTTACTCCGTTAAAAAGTAGAGGTTATTAATCAGATTATCTCGCGTGTCTGATTTATGTGTGACTTGTACATGATTTAGGCTCACATACATACGTAGTAAAGAAGCAGAACGCCATCTTGGTGGAATTTAAATCAAAGAAACTAAATTAAAGCGGTTTTGTATCTGTTATAGACATTAATAGCTTTTTATGTTAAAAAATGGTCTTGTTTTAATATTACAGTTTATTACTCTAATTACAGAGAAAACAATTACATTTCTATGATCATGTACTTGTCTTGTATTTGTCCAATTAAATATGCCCCGCCCCAGGGGCGTGTCTTGCTCTAGATTAGCAACTTGTTAGCAGTAATCATTTTTCTTCGGTATGTTTTATGGCAGGCGCTTCTTCACACACTATTCCCTTTTCTAAGAGTCAGAGTAAATGTTGGAGTTTATTCATATGGAAAAGGGCAGAGCTTTTGTTCCTTTTTGTGACCCTGATGCTCAAATTTGACTCAAACGTATGTGCCGTAACTCCAAAGTGGACAGGCGTGAGTGAGAAATCCACTGACTACACTGGTTATAAACTCTTCACTGTTCTCAATATTTAGCTATATCACTAAGCTAATGTCAGCGTGGTCGGTTAGGGTGGGTTATGGATGTTTATTCATTCTGGGCAGGTCACCATTCCACACACAGAGACAGACAGCCATTCACACTCACATTCACACCTACGGCCAATTTAGAGTCGTCAGTTAGCCTAATCCCCTCTGTGCATGTCTTTAGACTGTGGGAGGAAACCAGAGAACCCAGAGGAAACCCACATGGACACGGGTGCAAGCTCGACCCCGGGGATTGAACCCAGGACCTTCCTGCTGTGAGGTGACAGTGCTAACTACTAAGCCACCGTGCCGCCCTGCTTCTGGATGTGGTTTTCCTCAAAAGCTATTGGTTGTTATTGAAATACATCGGCACACAGAATCAAATCGTGTCTCTTAATGTTACATTTGCATCAAAACACACCGTAATAATTTCTGCTTAGGGGACGATAACAATGTGACTTTATGAGACAAAAAACTTTTCCATGAGACGAGAAAAATGCCCAGACTTGCCACTCTAGTGTCCTCATTATCACAAGCAAATCTCAATCCTCAAAGCTCAGAAGTGGATTTTTTTTTTTTTTTTTTATAAAGCAAAAAAGAAAGCTCCCAGGACTCTGAAATGCCACAGGGGGGGAAAAAAACCCCAAAAGGTCAACATTCAGTTTGGTGTGCGTTAAAGGACTTCGGAGCCAAATTGACAGCAGCAAAGGAGTGTTTGTGCGTATCTGAGATTGACGTGGAGCTTTTTATTTCAAGAAAATGAAGGAAGACAAAGAGACGCTGTGGAGTGCTCACTAGGTGCAGCGCTGCTTTAATATTCTCTGTTGAGATGCTGCTGCTCTCGGAGTGGCCCAGATAAGACTACGAGCAAACATAACCTTTACTCATATGGATCCCATTCTTGCTCCAGCCCATCCATGGAAAGTCTCTTTATGCTTCTTCCAATGATAATTCCACAACATTTTAGAATATCCTCATTATTATTCTCCCTGTGTTTAGCACATTCCCAAAAACAGACCAACCTTATTATCAGCGTTACTTAGAAAATGCGTGAAATGGTTTTATTTGTAGTTTTGAACCGAATTAACCTTAAAAAAAAAAAAAAAAGAGCGCTGGCGAATTCGGGATTCTGATTGGTCAGAAGGTGTTGATTAGTTTTCCATAACAAGAGTCTTCAGTGTCAGTGCTTTGTAACAGGTAAAGCTGACCGGAGGACTTTAGGTTTACTCTTCATTACTGCTTCTCTGTAACGGAACAAGCTTTCATCATGACGTACCTGTACTGTATGGTCTCTGACGTAGTGGACGCTCGCAGCTTCGTCATGAGAATGCGTACGATGTTGAACAGGAACACAAAGTTTATCTGCAGCAGAAAAAAAAATGTTCCCAGGTGTATGTGGAGATACACACATATTATAATAACCTGTCTCAAAAAAATGCACTGGTTCTCGTATAAAATTTTGTCGACGCACTGATTCCTTGACCGACGCCATCCTAACGCGACGTCATCCCAAGCCCTTGCGCACTCAGACAGTGTGTACGTATCGGCCTCTAGCAGCCGTTAGCGGTGTTCAGACGCGCTCTCAGCGCTTTATAGCCATAAAGTCCAAACAGTAGCCCCCCCCC
>JAQMCW010000011.1:7340244-7354742 GCA_030068335.1 Chrysichthys cranchii
ACACACACACACATACACACGCGCACACACACACACACACACACACACACACAAACACACACACACACACGCACGCAAAAATGAAAACGGGGAAATAACAAAAATGAAACAAGCAAAAAAAAAAAAAAGAGAAGAAATCAAACTCAACACAATTATGGTATACACGGTCACTCGGCAAAGAATGCAACAAAATCGAAATCTGCATTTCAACATAGTATAAAGAAGCCAGTGTATGGATTTTACTAGCACTTTTGTGGTGATGTGTAAAAAAAAAAAAAAAAAGAAAAACGGAAAAAGAAAAAAAAAAGAGGCCCACGCGATCCACTCACTCTACTCATAACAGCACTGTTACCAGTCCGAGTCGATATCGGCTCATTAGCCTAGCTTTCTATCTAAATTAGGTTTATTATTATTATTATTACTATTATTATTATTATTATTATTATTATTATTATTATCATCACGAAATATGGTCTAATTTTGCGACTGGACTGCGATCTGCCACCGATAAAAGTGGAATACGTTGTACTATTGGAATAGCCTGTTATTTAAATGTGTCGTAAATCTCCTTCTATTCACTCAACAACAAGAATAATGTTTCCTCCATTTTTTTTTTTTCCCCCCCTGACTGTGATCTGATTGGTCCAGAAGTAAAAATGCCCTCAGTATCATTTAGCGCTGTTTATTTTTTTGTTGTTTTTAATTGTTTTTCTTTTACTCAGTTTTCTTCCAATTTTGTCATTTGCTAATTCCCACCCGCTAATTAGCTCTCCCCATCAGATGGTCAGCAACCAACCAGGGAGGCCGACGACTAAGATTCCTTGAATCTATGTGAAACCAGCCACCACACCTTTCCAAACATGCTGAGTCACAGAGTAGCCCAACACTCTGAGGAAAGCGCTATCTACCCTCTTCCACATACAAGCTCACACATGCCCATGATTGGCTAACGTTCCTGTGACTGACAGGGGTGAGGTTAACATCATCATCGTCACCATCACAGCTATGTGATCTCACAGATGCCATGGATGCTGGTGGCATCATCACGACTCACCCTCGTGATCTCCGGAATACTTCTCTGTTGTGCCACCAAAAGTTGAACTCTTTTATACCTTGGAAATAATAATAATAATAATAATAATAATAATAATAATAATAATAATAATAAAATAAAAATATTGCTGGCAGCCATTTTATAAAAAAAAGCAGTCAAGGAAGATGTGAAGCCAAGGAATGAAGGGACGATGAAAGGAAACAATAATAATACAAAAAGGATGAGACACAATGTTTTCAACAGAGGACAACAGAACCATGAGAGTAAATATTGAAAATGGGAGCCCATACCACCATACCATAAGGCTGAGGTATCACTGCCATGCTCTGCAGGGGGGTGTATTTGTATATTGGAAAGATCTGGCACGTCCCAGTGCAGGTTTACAGCACCAAGTGTCTGTTCACCCATGGCGCACAGACTAACCATGATTTTTCCATGATTCACTGTGTGTGCTAATGAAACGAGTACAATTCATTAGAAGCAGGTGACGACATGGGTGTTCATTTGTCATTTACCATCTACAAGGCTTGGTGATCCTATTCTGGAACATTTTCTCCATTCAACTGGATCACCGAAAAAACAAACAAAAAAACCCAAGGCTCCTTTGTCTGTTGCTGGAAATGTTCCTTTGTGTGTGGAGTAATCAGGACAGACAAACAGATGACAGTTAATGAAACGAGCAAAATGAAATAATATCTGGCTGGTTCTAGTTAGGGGAGGTTGTGTGTGTGGATCGTGAGCTCGCCGCTGAGATAACAGGCGTGAAAAGTGACGCGGGCAGCGCCACTGTTTGCCCGGCGCATCCAGACAGATACCACTGTGTTAACATCTGTGCTGAGGAAATTGGCCGGCTGTCTCCCCTCCCAGCTTTGTTGTCCGCGCTCCATCAAAAGAGCTCGGCGGGGGCCCGGGAACACTTCCCTTCGCTAATGATAAAATATCCAGGAGGAGGGAACACAGCCAGAGATGGCGAGAAACATGCAGAGAGAGAGTAAGTTTCAGAGCTGCCTCCATCACACACATGGCACGCTGCAACAACTCGGAAAATGGCAGCCGCTACCTGTCTTTCAGTACACACCTCACACAGAGCTCAGTCTGGTCCCAAACGCGAAAGTCAAAATTAAATTTCCAAAAAAAAAAACACCCCAAAAAAACCACCCCACACATTCCTTGATGCAGCAGCATCATGCGTTTGCATTTTTGCGCTAGGTCATGTGATCATTAATTCACTTACCTAGCCCTATGAAGGGCAATTATAAATAAATGGAGGGTTCTGTGATAGTACTTCTGACCATGTGTTGTTCCTTTATATTCCAATAAAAAGCTTTTCTGAATCACAGGTTATTAGAGGTTAAATTGATTTCTGTCTCAAACTACAGTGATTCAATCAACCACCTGTAGGGCTACTTTAATTTGGTTTAACAAAAGAGAGCACAGCGTCTGAGGTAGGTGAGTGATTGACACTCGACACATGCCTCTAAAGTAATTAATCTTTACTGTTATTAATAAAAAAAATAAAAAAAACTTGCATAATCAACTCCAATTTTTACTTTATGTTGTTTCGAAAGCACATCTGGCTTTCGTCTTGTCGTGTCCCGATCATAAACAGCGTGAGCCCGTGTAGATTTGCATTTTCAAATGGGAATCTTTTTTGCTCTGTGTTTCTTTTTCGTTTGCTTCTGCCACTCAGGATTTCCTTCAGTGATGATGATATTACGCGCTTTACTACTGTAAATCCATCCACCATTACTAATAAACACGGTCCTCTCTAGTTTGCGTGCACTGTCCTATTGGATTTATTGGATTTTTCCTCTTGTCCCACACTGTCGTGTATTTGCCCTATATCCAATTTATGCAGTCCTGTTTATTGTGCTACTGTACTGCGTATTGCAACGTCGTCCTAAGGAAACGACATTTCATTTAAGTGTAATCAATTTATATCGAGGAACGGCAGTGGAACCCCCATGATTAGAACTGATGGCACAAGATGGCACCGGTGCCTATGGGCTACCTGTCCTTTTCCCTACACTCAGAGAAAAGAGCAACAGAAAATGGTAGAGCATTAAAATGCAATGATATTTTAAGCCTGAAAACGAGGACATGTCCAGGAAAAAGAGGACGCCTGGGCACCCTAGGTTGATATTTGTCCTCGCGTACCCCGACTCCATTAGCCACCTGTAACACCTCACGAGTTTTCTCAAAAACATAGCATTGCTGGTTTTTGCAAAGGTTTTTTTTGTTTTTTTAAAATCCGTTTCTTTTGCGATTTTCAATGCTGTTTCATTTACAAAGGGGGACTCTTTTATTTTTAGAAGTTGCGACAGGTTTTATCTGCTTGTATCGCTGCTTACGGTGAGCACAGTAAAAGAAAGATCCTCGTCGAGATCCTCATCTCGTTGCTCATGTTAATCGACAGGAATAAACAAGGCCATGTCGGCATGGCCACAAAACCAGTTGGATTTTGACACTAATGAGCTATCATATGAGCAGCAGGTGGGTTTCGCTTAGAGATTGATTACTGTACCGGCAGTCTGATAAACAGTGTGTCTGGTTCGGTTTGGTTCTTAGAAAATTATTAGTAAAACGTTCTCAGGGCTGAAACACTTCTGACTGTCCGCTGCACAGTCCCTACACCAGAAAAAAAGCTTTTTGTCTATGTTTATTATAACGTACATAAGACAAGCAATAAGTAACACTGTACAGCTAGCTGATCTTATCTTTTTTTTTTTTTTTAACTTAAAAAGCTTAAAAAAGTTCACTTCACATCATATAAATATCCACACTTATGCTAGTTTAGTCGGCTATAACTAAAGGCTAAAGTCCTGTATATCTAGGTGGGTATCTACTTACAAATACTGCTGTCTCCTGAAGTCTGCTGTTGACAATGAAGCATTAGAACCTACGTGATAGTAGACTGTGGGTTCTCCTGTTTGACAAGCATTTTTTTTTTATACATATGAAACATTTTGTCTGGAAAAAAAGCTCATTCATTAAACAGCAACAGGTGGATCAGGCGGCCGTACCTGAAATCCAAAAGCATTTAATGACGGAAAACAAAGCGAGATCAGACAAGCATTATTAAATTTACCAAACAAGCAGCAAGCCCAAACATCTCTATTTTCATTGGCCACCATGCTTAACCAATCATAGAAGAACAAATATTCTTCACAGGGAAAGGATTGGTAGAGTAAAAAAAAAAAAGAAAAAGAAAAAAATTGCTGACTGACAGACACACGGGGAGCTGACTGGATGGGTAGAGTATGGTATGCTTCGGGTTTAAGACCAATCTCATCCTCAGTGGTGGGCCAACTTAATTGGCTCTATCCTGTTACGAACTGTGAATGCCTGGCAGATGTTTGGGATTAATGGTGTCAGCAGCTCATTAAAAATGTTGCAGTGCAAAAAAATTAAATAAATTACTTAAAAAAAAAAAAAAACCCAAAAAACCCCCAAAACCCCCAGCTCTACTCCATGCTCCTTATTGGGCTCTTCTAAGTAAATATTTAGCCATGTTTCTTTTAAGAGACCACACTAATGCTGGAGTGAATCAATAAGTTTAGGGCTTCTTGCCTTTTAAACAGCAGGCGCACTCCTGCCGTGTCATGCTTGTGTGGGTTTATCATAGCGCATTATGAATCATCTCAGCAGGCTGAGATGTGAGGTGTGTGGCGCAGGCTCATTAAACCTGGGCCACAGCAAAACGCTGCCAGTTAAGCCAATTCCCCAGACGTGGGAAGGAAAGCTCATCATACGGCATTTTAGAGTCCCTCCCTCAATCCCAGCTCTCTCTGCCTTCCCAGTGGACCACTTGTTAAAAGGGTGCATCTTCTACCTGCGAATAGGCATGCATAAACAACAGGGAAGCGGAGAGGCATGGGGCACTGTCGACGCTGCAGGAGATCAGGGTGCTATTTTCTGATGCATGGGGGATACTGAATGGTCACTGAGGGACATTATGTGAAAATGAAGAAGCACATATGCAAGGAAAAGAGTGATCAGCACCTCAGGGTGGTTGATTTGCCCAACAACCACCTTCCATCACGGACTTCGTTTGTTTGTTCCAGGAGGGCTTTTGTTTGCGCCTAAAGGGCGAAACCTAATCCCGACAAATATTGCGGTTGTTCCGATGCTCTGGGGGTCTAAACACAGAGATACCTCTGCGTCTCCTCCACTGTCTGTCATGTACCTCAGACAAAAAAGGAAGAAAAAAAAAATTACAACCTATTTTGGATCCGTGTGTTTTCTAGTGGCAGAGACAGATAGAGGCATATGCAGACAAATTCATCCCATCTGTTTTTGGCAAAATAGAGAAAGGTTCCATCAATAAGTGCCAGACATAGCACACTTTACTCAGTATGGGGAGTAAATTCAATTAGCTCTGTGCATTCTTCTTGCCTTTTTTTTGGGATCGATGGGCGAGACAGACGTTGAGTGAATGGCGTAAAATAACAATGAGTACAGTCAAATCTGGCATCGACAAGAATCCTGGAGTGATTGACTCCAATTAACGCCTAATGAAGGAAGGGCTGGGGGAGTCCGCCCCATTAATGATCCCAGCAAATAGAGTGAGATGAATGTGCTGCGGTGAGACTCCTCTGGCTGGGAGATTTGGAGACGGAGAAAGGTGAAGGGGGGTGGGACCAAACCAACGGGCGCCTTGCTAAAAAACCCAGCATCCGCCCAATCAGCTGGTTGCATACCATGACAGGAGACTGATGAGTCCCCCCTGGCCCATTAAGCGATGACTCTATGACAAGGCTAATGATGAAAAAGAAGTGCATGCAGCATCCCAGCCAATTCCATGACAATCAAGAGCGGGTGTACACGTTAATGAGAGTATTTACAGGTAGGTTGCATCAGTGGGTCGGCTGGAGGCAGTCGAGTGAGTCTGGCCGTGTAGTCATCATTCTGCTCATGTTTTTTGCAAACAGATATCCAGGTTGGGCTCTGCTAACGGGATGGCGTGTTTACTGGAGGATAACAATTGACATGAGAATCCAGCATGGTGCAGATGTCTGCTTCTTCCTTTCCAAGGAGGGCTTATCACACCCAGCATGGATGTTTCGACACTCGTTGAAAGGATCCTCAATTGCACGCAGAACGGGAAGACATGGTTACACGTGTCGTCCATCATAATGAATCCAATTCTGGAGCGCAGGAAATCACTTGAACTCCTGATAATGCCAAGCAGCCTTGGTTAGCGGATACCAATCCACCGGTTCATTGTTACTAAGGTTCAGCACCATTGACATCCATGTGATTTGCCATGCATTGCCATTTCTGACACTTCCGGGAGCGTTTTTACATTACCGAGTCTGATACTTGCGCATTTGCATTTCCAGCTGGGTGATTTCTTGAGAGGCAAACTACCGAAGCCATGTTTGACAGCAGCCGAGATGTATCGTCAAAATCTGACTTTTAAATGCGAGTGTCACGACTGCAACAAATTGCGAGGGAAATATCGGCGGCTCAAATGTAATGAAAGTGAGCGGGGCTGTAAGAATGGAGGGAGAGTGTCGAGCGGGGGGAATTTACAGCTTCATTATAATGACACAGTGATGGGATTTGGCCCGCAATGGCAGGACTGCAGATCTTGTGTTTTTTTTTCTTTTTCTTTTTTCTCCAGAGCAGATTTTGAAGATTGCTCGACTGAGCCCGGCTGCTTGGGAGTTCTGTGCACTTCTGGGAGAAGTGTTCTCGCCTGCTTCGAATTAGATCTTGAGTACGTGGGACAATTAGCTCTCTCAAGTAGTCTGTAGCTTGTTGCGAAACGAGACGCGTTATCAATCACAGCTTTTTGTCTCCGTCGCGAGAGACAATCAGCGCTGGCTTTGTGGCTGGGGAAATGCGACTTGCGCTGTGACGAATATCTTTTTATGCTCCCTGACATTTACGGAGACATATGGAGCTCTTCGCTGGAAAGAGCCTGAGCCAGGACTGTATTATAAGCTGTAATCCACAACAACACGGCAAAACCCATTCTCTCTGGAGTTAGGCTGCGTCTCATGCATGTGCAGAGATCGATTTTTCGCAGGCGGCAGCACGATGACAGAGGAAAGCACTCTAAGCACTAGCGGAAGTGTTACGGAGCGGGAATGAGAGCGAGGGTGACAAGCGGAGGAGGAGGGTGCAATAAAAAGGGGCTGGGGCTGCGGAGGCGAAAGCTAGTCTCTATTAGGTTAACGGTGTGCCGTAAACTGGTTACAGCCCTGTATGCTGCCTCTCATTCCCCTGCAAGGCTCTTCTAGCACCAGGGCTCTGGAAATGTGTCTCAGGGAATGTAGTTTTTCCGTCCATAACCCCTTTAGTGCCAGCCCCCGTCTGAGCGTTCTTCATCACTTAGCTTCCAATAGTTGCATTAGCGGGACGCGGCTGCAGCAGCAGATCTATGCTGGCCGCACGGAGCTGATGGCACGGCCCATTTGATTTGTCTCTTTCAACAAGAAGTCATTCATAAATTAGTACTAAGGTTACAGGGACCTTCCAATTATAAACGTGTGAAGCTATTCTTGGTGTTGTTCTCTGCAGGGGTACAGAGAAAGAAAGAGAGAGAGAGAGAGACCGAGAAGGCACATTGTTGTGCTCGTATTCCCAGCTGACACGCACGGTTCTAAATAGAATATTTAACGCGTTTACTTTTTCACATGAAAAGCTTGAAAAATGTATAAAACCACCATCAGAATGGTTTCTATAAGATCATGCATCAATGCTTCAATGACTAACGTTCTGGTGTGCTATTTAATGCATGCGCGACGCTGGATGTGTGAAAATGTGCATGAGCTTGACAACTTGCTAAACAGCCATTTTGTCACACTCTTTCTCTTGCTTCACATTACAAAAGCCTCTAATTGCGGCATACTTTAACAGAATTTCGGACTACTTCAGGCACTCGAGGTGACTTTTCAGGCCACACCAGTGAAGCTCAGAAAGTGACAAGACTGCTGTTTGTAATAAGCAGATGTCACAGCGTTAAAAACCAAGGAGAATAATTATAAGACTATGAAGCGTGCAGATGTCATCGGTGCCTGTCTTTATGAGTGCATGTGTGGCGCTTGTAAAATACTGGAGGGTGTCAGAGCGCTCTGTTAACACACTGTGTTCAGGTGGGAGGCTGTGCAGGGTTGTCAGAGCAACATGACGCAAGATTAAGCGCTGACAGCCTGGTCCCAGCTTCCAGGCTCCACACTCTATTTGCAATTCTAATACTAGGACAAGATATGCTGCTGAATTACAGTAGACATTTAAAAAGTGGCGGCAGACATCAAAGCCATCAAGCGGCCAGACGGAGCTCCGTAGGCCCACGCTGCTTTTAATAAGGCTGTTGATCTCACCTCAGTCTGGGTGAGAGGTGCGCGTGGGGTGTGTAACTCCCCCTGTCCTCTTCTACAGGCTGGGCGCTTGTGAATTCTCCACCTGCAACGACTGCCAAGCTTCTCGTGGGGGAGAAGTGCAAAAAGCCTGGCAGGTTCACACAGCATTCTAGGGAAGGGATTTGGAACACACCTAGTGGAGCTGGATATCTGAGTTTACTGCTCAGACAACATAGAATTCAGGAACATTATAGTCCTAAAACCTCAGTACCAGGAATCTGGATCATTGGCCAGCTGTCCAGTACCAAAGGTTGCAGTTGGATGGTTGTGGGGACCGGTTCAAGTTTGCATTGATTATAAAATACTACTGTTCGCCTATAAAGTGCTGAATGGTCTCACAGTGCAGTACCTGAGAAAACTCCTGGTTATTTATGCCTATTTATACCTACGTAGGTCAAAAGGTGCAAGCTATTTGTTACATAGTTCCTTGAATGCTGAAGGCTACAGCAAGTGGCAGATCTTTCTCTTATAATGCCCCACACCTTCCAATTCATGTTCAGGACTCAGACACAGTCTCTGTGTATCGAAGTCTAGACTGAAAAGACATATTTGTTTAGTCAAGCCTTTTAATAATAAGTTAATCTTTTTATTAGATACATCTGGAGGGTTCTCAGGCATAGAGTGTTTCAGAAACTGGGATGATTTTATATATATACACACTAGCTGATTCCCCAGTGGCTTTGCTCAGTGAGCGCAAGGGAAAAAAATATTCAAATCTAGTATTTATAAAATAAGTTTGTTAATTACCAATTTCATTTTTCACCAAATAGTGGTCATACATCATTTCCGTTTCAAACGCAAAAAGAATTTTATATATTTAGATCAAAGTTTTCTTAAATAATTCCTTACCAAATAGGTGTTTACTTCTTTTCAATATCAGTAAAATAACTCTCACACAAATAATAACAATTCGTAAAGACGATATAAAAATGGCGTCCACAAACAACGTGATTAGTTAAAATGTAAGCGCTACTTACGCTGTTTCCGGTCATACGCACGTATAATAGGTTCTGTGGTCGTACGTCATTTCCGCTTCAAACGCTATATACATATACAGTATATGAATACATTTATAGATTCTTAAGTTTATAGTTTAAATTTGAATACTCCTGTGCAGCTGATATGTGCCAATGTCCATTGTTAAAAGTGCTAGACAAATAAAATTTAAAATTGAGGCAATTCAACTGAAGCAACGACAGAACCCTACAGTTCTTGAGAGTGGGGCTTGCAGCTTGCAGATGGAGATTGGTTAAGCATGACGTGCCAACACTGACTATAAATAAATATATAAATAAAAGCTTCAACGAACATTGCTGTATTTGTTCCATCACAAACTACCGTTGTTCTGTCGATTGTTCAGAAATTGAAGCACAGTAGAATTCTCAAATTGGATCGTCTTTAACAGCAACCCTGACAACAGTGCTGGCTGCAGCGCAAATCCCAGGTTTATATTAACGTCTTCTAATATGTTGACGTTTCATGCTAACAGCTCGTTCACAGACAGACACAATAAACCCGTGGATTTAAAAAAGCTTTTGTTATTTAATAGAGAAAGGCATTTGATTGTTGATATGATATTGATACTTTTCTGCATTGAGCCATTGCTTTAACATTTATAGAAGGAGTCTCCAGTGTCAGAGCTTTGTAACGCTCAGGAGGTTATGGACAGGGCCTCTGCATGTTCTGCTTTCTCGGCTTTATAACAAGCTGGGTTTTTTTGAGAGTGAAAAAAAGAGAGGCTGGTGAGGGAATGACTGTTTAAGGCTGCTATAACGTTAATTGTAACATGGAAATTTCCAGATTCTTGCGGGAATTCCACAATATCACGTGTAACAAATGGTTAAAAGTACAGCGTGCCAATCATTAATAAATAAAAAGAAACTGCAATCACTGACCAATTGCTGTGGCATATGTGGTACTTATACCACGGTCTTAATCCTTAACTAAGCTCTTTCTTTTTGGTCAGTAATTTCACTGCAGCTAATATGAACTGGACAGATAAAGGAACATTGTTCATCCAAGCACATCTTCCATGCTGAACTGCACTGTAACGACGCAGTGAGACACTTTTACTGTCATATTTTGAGTCTGTAGAAGTTCCACTGATTGCTGTTAGGTCTGGTTTTTGTTCCTAATTGTGCTGGGGGGGCACTCATAGTCGCCCTTAAATGTTTTATTATAAAAAATACTGAATGAACCCAGTCAATAATGAGGAGGTGCAGATGGTTTCCAACGAGAGCGTCTCTTTCCTTTTCCACTTGCACAGCTGTGCACTGTAAATACCACTATAGCTCACCACTTAAAGACCCTCTGCACAACACAAATCTTTTTTAATAGAGGTCGATTATTGCAATCTAAGACCAGACGTGAGTCATTTCTCCACAGGCTTAGTGATGTAAATGATATCAGAAGCGTTTTCAGATAGGAGAATGTTCCGATCATCGTGCGATATACTAACGAAAAGGAAACGTTATTGAGATCAAAACGAATTGATCTTGTATTCGGCGCAAGCGAGGGTGAGTGAAAGAAATGCTGAAGATTAGCTTAAGCCTTGTGAACCTACCGTACACGTAGAGGATGTAATCGTCATAGGATTCTCCCACCGAGTTAGAGGCCACGCATCGGTAAGTACCATTGTAGGACTTGTTAAGGTTCTCAATGTAGAGATCTGAGCCAGTTATTACGGCATGGGAGGGCACGTCGTCGTCCACCTTCACCCAGTTCACCTGCTGAGGCCTGCAGATAGATGGAGTACAAAACCAAACTGGCTTTTAGACAAAATGGGCAGAAAAATACGCTCTATTTAAGCCAGCTGGATCGCTGTGAGCAGCTTACAGGGCCAAAAAGAGAGCAAAGGTTGATATTCTTTCTCTTGTCTATTGCCATTAAGTGCCGCTAAGAGTCTTGTTCTTTTGTCCTAACAGCTACTGTAAACAGCGCATGAAACAGCCTTTCCCCATTTTCACAATGATGGGCAGACTGAGCTGAAGCTGCTAAAAGCCTCTAAACTTCTCTCTAGCTTTCTGAATTCCAAGTGGTGTTGCTGCAGCCTGGTTATTGCTCGAGAGTTTCTAGGGAGGGAGGGGGGGGGTTCTCTTGTTGTTTCGTTTCTGGGATCGTTTCATTGGAAACAGTGCGAAGAAATAAAGAAAATGAATGAGGGAGTATGTGTGCATGGGAGTCTTAAATTCTGGTGACAGCAGTATGCCAGTTTTTGAAAATGAGAGCTGGATTTTTTGTCAAATAACAACAAAGTAAAGAAAACTTCTGATAACGTGCAGTCCAACGTGAAATATAAATATAAATACAGTATATACATGAGTGGAATAAAGATGCAGGCCCAGTTCTTGTGACAGAAGAAGAGAAATGACCTAGAAAAAGTTCTTTATTTTACCAAAAGCGAGAGGAGAGGGCGAGAAAGGGGCACGGTAGAGGGGCTGAAGAGAACCTGAGCTTAGAAGCAGAATACAAATGGCCCCCAGAGCTCCGAGCCCAACATTATATGACAGTAATGACTGCAGCCCCTTCTCCTGCCTTTAATGAAAATGACTTCTAATTTTCAGCCCTGCTGTATTGATTGTATTCTCATGCTTATTAAATGAATGCGGGAGGAGCTCGAGCTTCCTGCACAATAAGAGTTTGGAGCGAAGGAGGCGGTGGGGGGAGTTGCATATGAATTACCTCTCATTGTGTTTGCACACATTTGCCCCATTGTCTTGTCATCCCCAGGTTTTTTCAATTAGACGCTATAGATGCTGCTATGTGTGAGGTAATGTTTGATGGTGGAGGGCTTGATGGTGCGAAAGCAAGAAACACGGTATGTGATTGATGACATCATTTGGCTCGTGCTCGTCTCTTCAGTATGCACATGCAAATCACACTTAGGCTCCGAGCTTGGGCTCCTGAGGACTGATTACCATACAATTACCAGACGGCAACATGTGCAGCCTGCTTTGGCCTGCGTTTCTGCTTTCGCATTCACACGGCAATGAAATGATATGTCTGGAAAGGATGTATTAATTCCATCCTGCCGTCGATGCTGGAGATGTGGCCTTTTAAGGCTGGCCCTACAAACAGCGTTCAACATTATATCCCAGCGCTGTTGAATTCTCAAATCTGACTGGTGAGATTTTCTATAACGGCGTTTCTAAGACACTAGGCCCGTATTCGTTCTAATGCGCAACAGTTGCTACAGTGGGGACAACTCAGCGGATGATCTACATGATGAAAAATTTAAACCAATAACGTGATAATATCCTGGGGTACCCTTCAAGGCAGTACCAGTATTACTGCATCACACCTCCCTGTCATGATTATTTTCCCATAACAGCACATCTCCTCATGGCTTATTTCTCACTTTTCTGTCATTCGCTCGATATCATACCAATAGTTATGAGAAACCAACATATCTACCTTGACATCTACAATATGTCAGTGGGATTAATTGAGATTGAAGAAGAATGAAAAGTCTCTCACTCTGGTTTGCCTTTGGTCTTGCACGTCAGCTCCAGGTTTTCCCCCTCTCTGGTTAGTCCTTGAGGAAACCCCACGACAATCTTCACCTCTGGTTTATCTGCCGAGAAGAAAGACATAAATCTTCAAGCAGCCGTGCGTCCAATACTTATTTGATTTCCATTTCCAGCTGAAAATGGGCCAGCTGGGTTTGATTTACCGCTTAACACCCGATTTCAAGTCCTGCTTTGGTTGCCATGTTGGATACCCAACAAGAGAAGTGATGAATGCAATTCTGGCTGCTGACAGTATGCCTGCTTAGGTTGGAATAACACACCGTAACCCCTTACACACACAATATTGACCTTTATGCTCCATCACTACTGTCCTCTTCCTGATCCATTAGAGTCTGTGGCCACTGCAGGCCTTGCATCAGCCAGGCTTCTGTCATGGTCACTGCATTCAGCATGAAACGCACATCCCTCTCTCGCCCGACTTGCTATTTCTTTTTCTCCCCCCAATTCTGCTGGGATTAGGTTTCCTGCTGCTTCTGTACCAGGCTACAGGAGCACTGACATTCACAATGACGTTTGACATGCACTGATACACTCTCGCACAATGACATTATGGATATGAGGCCATGAATACGGCCAGGGGACAGTCGCGCAGAATGGTCATTCGCTGTGTGAGCTCCGAATAACATTTCGTTCGCCCATCAAAGAAGGTTTCAGTCGGCTTAATCCATCTAGCAGTGCAGCATGCGCAGATCTCCTCCTGCCAAAGTTGACATTACACAACTCAAATTAGCCAGTGTGCACACGATGCTAATAAAGGCATTATTATACTTTGGCAGAGACCCGTTCAACAAGTCCGGTGCCGCTGCCTCTAAACGTACTTTCTTTCAGATGAATGCTAATAAGCCCTCCTACTGATCCATTTTAGCAGGTAGTGCTTACATGGGGAGGACCTGGGGTGGTAAAAGGAAAAAAAAGCAACCTCTGTGTTTACACAGAGTGCTAATGAGCGCATGGGGAGAGAACATAAGGAAAAGCGTGAAAGAAGAAAGTGTTCTGGGTTTTTCATTAAGCAGCAAAAGACCTAGCAAACAGTAGTTATCAAGGGACAAAATAAAAGACACCCAGCTGGGAGCTGGGGTCTAGAATAATAATAATGATGATAATAATAATCTAATATAAAAAATAAATAAATAAAAACAACAACTAATAATTTTCATGTCTGTTCCTGTGCGTAAGTCCAAAGATGGGGCACTTTAGTAAAACCTTTACTATTTTATTTGAAAAACTGAAGAAAAAAAAAAACAACTGAAAAATTACAATAATATACAGTGGAACCTCTGGTCACGAACGCCTCTGATGATAAACAAATCGGCTCCCGACCACAAAATCTGCCAAAATTTTGCATCTGGTCATGACCACATAATCGGGTGCCCAACAAACACGGCCCCGGCCATTTTCTCTTTCTGCTTCGTACGCACCAGTGTTTTCCCATTTTCTATTTACGTATTGCGTAATTGCGTATTGTGTACCTAACAAAGACACATGTGTCCCTTTAATCGGTCAGACGTGCGTTCATTGGCTGTACAGTAACCTCCTCCCCGCCCA
>JAQMCW010000011.1:7355295-7366635 GCA_030068335.1 Chrysichthys cranchii
ATTTTTTTTTTCTGTGCTTAAAACTCATTAAAAAAATGTTCACAGCATTTTTTCGTTGTGTTTCTCTGCATTTTTGCCCGATAAGCTTCATTATTGGTCCCAAGAAAGTGGAAATGGTAGTGAGAGTAAGAAGCCTAAGTGTATAACAGTTGAAATAACGAAAGAAATAATTGTAAAACAAACAAAAACCGCCACCATATCCCTCCGCCACCGTCCACCTACGCCAGCGACTACGTATCCACCGCAAAGGTAATGTGCATTAAAATCATCTGTCTATTTAATTTAGGTTTATTTTTCTATAATTAAGGTTATTTCAATTTTATTCTACATTTTATTGCCACACATAAACCCATAAAACACTTTAAAAACATGTTTTTGAGGGCTGAAACACATGAATTGTACATTTACATTCATTTCAATGGGAAAAACTGATTCGGGTCACGAACGGAGTCTTGGAACGGATCAAGTTCATGACTAGAGGTTCCACTGTACCTGGAATTATGGAGTGACCAAAAAGAAACATAATAAAAGTAGAAATATTATTTTTTGAATCCCTTCAAAGTAGCTTTGCATACTCTACATTCAATTATTCTATCTTTCCACTAAACAAAAAAACAAACTAACTAAAAAACCAAACAACAACAACAACAAAAAAAACATCTCATAGTATTCTCTACCTAAACGGGTTTTCCCACCATTTTTCAACCATATCCAGCTTCTTTTCTTGAAGTTCTAGGGCATAGGGTTTTGGAAAACTTTGCTGTCTCTGGTTGAAAAATGTTATTGCAAGCTACTTGCATAAAAAGAACATTTGGGAACATGGCTTATGCAGTGTGTTTCTCCATGCAGATTAACCTGAGGGCTACATGCTCACCAAATCATCAAAATTCAAGGCAATCTGTGCACTAAACAGGATGCCTAATTGTACAGGCCCCATTAGTGTACTGACATACCATATGGGAAATTTGGGAGAGCAGGTCTTTGGCTGTACAACTGTCAGGTATGAACATAGGATTTATTTGAGCTTGCTTAAGATGTGTGCAGTGGAAATCCTTATTAAGACAGGATTGTCAAGGCCACTTACAGCAGCTCAGGAACATTGTGTTTTAGAGGCCTTTTTTCTTCAATGAAATTTTTTATTTCTATTTTATTTTATTTTATTTATTTATTTAAACCAAAAATGCTTTGGAAATCAATCTATACATACTCTATTAGAAAAGAAACCATTCTTTAATGGATATTTCGCTTCTAAAATTTAGGGGCTCTCAACAATTAGTAATCGCCTGACCTGATCGTGATCTCCTGATGTAAGAACCGTTAGTAAAATATGTTGCATGATGGCACTGAAGCGTGGCAACATCTCACACTTATGCTTGCAATCATGTTTGGTGCGTTGTTTGCATCAAAACGTATTGGCCTCCGTGACATTGATCCCCTCCAAAAAAAACCCAAACAAAAAAAAAAAACCCTCATGTTCCTGACATCACGTTGCCGGTGGCAACGCTACAGAAAACAAGGAAGATGCAGTGGCATGATGCTGAGATTAAGATTAAGACTGCCTCTCACTCCCTAGAATTCTGCTGTCTAACATTCAGTTGATGGACAATAAGATGGATGAGATGCTTTATCACATTCACAATCAGACAATCAGAGGTTAGATACTGCAATGTGCTGTGCTTCACCGAAACCTGGCTTAAGCCCGAAAATCCACGATTCAGCCGTGCAACTGTACGGATATACTCTCTAGCACCTGAACAGAATATCAGAGGCCACTGGTAAAGCTGAACATGGAGGTGTTTTCAAGCATACGTATCATAAACAAAACTTGAACATGAGCTACCAAGTGACCCAATATGATATGCGAGCCTGAAAAGAAAAACAAAAACAAAAAACAATGCAATATAATCGCATTTCAGTCTTGGGAAAGTTTTGGATAAGCATTTTCAGTGAAATGTCGTGAATCGCTGCGTTACTGTATATAACGAGGCAGCTGCTCTCAAAAACGGACCCCTTCATCTGAAGAATAAATTCCATAAATGGCCCTCTCAGCGGACATTTATTTGATGAACATGATTCATCTATTCAAAATTTAGCCTCATTAATTTGTAAACTAGCACTATGGCTGAATATTACAAAGAACACCATTGTTCCCCCCCAATTTCCCCCCAATATTTATTCTTGCATTCTGACGCACCAGCCAGGATCAGCGATCCTAATCTCACTGTATTATTATACAATGACAGTAAAAGCCTTCTATCTGTTCTAATTTGGTCTTGGCCAATTCTCACCCACAAGTCAGCTCTCACCTATCATATGACAGCTACCAACTGGGGAGAGTGTGAATAACACATGCTTCCCCTGAGGTGAATGAAGGCAGCATTTCTTCCGAACTGTGGATCTTTACGAATTGCTCCGCACGCTGCATCAAAGGACAGAGTAACACATTCAGAAGAAAGCACTATCTGTCCTCTTCCACATATATTAGCTCACAGAGCCTCATGATTGGCTAGTGTCTCTGTGACTGATAGGGAAGAGAAAGTATGCCATCACTTCCACCAGGATATCAGATATCATCAGTTTTACTCTCTTGGACTCCCAGACGAAGAGCTTTTTTTCAGTCCTCTGACATAGCCTGGTAGGTCCAATCTAGTGATTATTTATGGCTACTTGTTTTTTTTTGTGTTAGTGAGGTTTATATTAAACCTACTGAATTCACTGAGCTGTCAAACCAATGAATAACTATAAGAACACAAGAATAAATACAACAGCTTTGAGAAAGGTGGGTGTGGATAATGAGGCTCTCCGCTACTCTTGGCATCACGAACACCTCTATTATCTTTGCCCATACAGTAGAGATATTGAATACAGCCATACAGCTGGGCTCAGATCGGGCTGCGTAGCCTAACCAGGAACAAACCTGAAGTCCTTGCAGGTAGCCAGGCTCTTGCAATGGCTTTTTGTAATGGCTGATCCGGACTGCATTCCATAGGCTGGCCTGCTTCCAGGCCTGCAGTTTCTCCAAGGGCTCCAAATCTAATATTCTCTCCATAATGGAGCTTGAAGTGGCATGCCTGTGCTATGGTGCGTTGTGTGCCCAGCTGTATGCACAGCATCACAGTGGTAGATTACAATGTGAAAACTGTAATGACATTGATACAATTATGGGGCATTTCATGTGCGCTAAGCAGTGCGTTCCTCGGAAAGAATGCTGGTATTTGTAACAGCAGGTTAATAATGTAAATTGGCCAGATTTCACAGCGTGCGTTGTGAATTAGCGTGGAGACACAGAGCGTTGTTGTTGAGTGACGCCCGAATAAAAGAAGACTTTAGCTCCAGCTTCTGTTGACACAAGCTGGGAAATCTGGAGGTCTTAACAGATCAAATGGTGTATGATAGAACAGCTCAGTAGTGGATGACTTTGAGAATGACATGTCTGCCAAAGTCAACAAACACTTGTTGGAAAGACCATGCACGTCTCATTGCATCTAACAGCATTGTGGCTAGCCTGGTTGTCTATTAGGTTACGTGGTTATTTCACAGTGTCCCACAGAACTGAAAAGCGCATTAAATAATAAGGAGTGTTAATTTATAACACAGCTGTGGAATTTTTATTTATAATAACAGCTCTGACAATAGTTCCAGCAGTAACTCAAATCACAGGTTTATACTAATGCATTTCTTCCAGCTGCACATCATTTCTGTAGTAACGTTATCACATGCTTCCTCCAAGGCGCATTTTTTCAAACTTTTTGCTCATGCGGTGACAGTGGCAGCGTAACACGCTCAGAGGAAAGCGCTATCCATCCACCTCCACACACATGAACTCACAGAGACCCATGACTGACGACCGTCGCTGTAATTGACAGGACTGAGAGAGTATGCAACTCTTCACTCTCTGAGGGCTCGGATGCTTTCCTGTTGTACCGCTCGCGAACCTCGGAGATGTTTATTTAACATTAATGGAAGGGGTCGCTAATGTTAGCCCTTTGCAAGTCATTTTTTCTTAGTAACAAGAAAGAGAGTTTGGTAAAGGAATGACTGTTTACAGCTCACAGCTTTGTCGCCTCACAGCGAAAAGGTCCTGGGTTCGAGCCCGGGGTTCGGCACGGGTGCCTTCCTGTGTGGAGTTTGCATGTTCTCCCTGTGTCCACGTGGGTTTCTTCTGGGTACTCCGATTTCCTCCCACAGTCCAAAGACATGCTAGGTTGCTAATTGGCTGGGATTGGCGCCAGCTTCCCCCCGTGACCCTGAACAGGATTAAGCAGCGGATAACGATAACGTACTTGGCCATTAAAGCATTACTATCTTGAAGAAATGTCATTGCTGGAAGACTGCTGTGGTATCAGAAGAATAAAATATTTCAGAGTGTACTGTATTTGGAAATAATCAATGCTCAGTACCACCCCAGCACTGATTATTTTCATATAACAGCACGCCTGTTGGTTTTTTATTCCTTGCTTATCTCAAAGCTCTTTTCCATCATCAAATGTGTCAGTTCTTCTGGCCACACAAACACTTTTTTCCATTATGACCTTCATGGCCAACAAAAAAAACCTGATCTGGTGCTCGCTGTCCATCTGTCCAAATTACACGCTGACAGTGGTGAGGCTGCCCACCTGGTGATGGACAGCCAGGGCTGTGGAGACCAGTCTGCTCTGAAGCTGTTGTTAAAGAGGAAGCTCCACTTGTTTGTCTCCAGCAGCGCAGTGGAGATGCTCCCTGTTCCCTCTCTCTCTCTTATCTTTAAGCTCTTTGCATGAAAGCCACTGAGCGAATGCTTCCAGCTTTGAAGGCGCCCCTATATCAATTCTTCTGAGGAGCTTCCTCTCCTGGGTGTTCAGGTGCAGAGACTGGCTAAGAGCTCTGCTGCTAGCTTTTGGATCAGCTCGCACACCATGACTGGAGGGCACCAAACGAAAAGGTCAGCCTGATTTTCATAACACAACCATTTGCCGACACTCTTTTCAGCACCACTGGCATTTCCCTCAACTTGCCAAACTTCATTTCCCTCCACCCGGGAGGGGTACAAAGGTGCTGACGAGCAACAGAGTGAAACTGTTTCAAGGCAGAGCCATCAATATTTCTGGGCTTATTTAATATCCACCGCAATGTATTTTACTATTCTGTAAATAAACTCACCACTGATGCTGCCCATTCCCGTAGATTTTTCTTGCTGATTATTTCACTGCTGCAGGAGCCAGATTTCAGAGCAGTGAGAAAGAGTAGTGTTTAAACTCCATGGAGGGAATGGGTTCATTTTTCCTGCTTTAAGCCCAGTCGAGCCAAAGGGCAGTTGCCTGGATGATGATCTGAGCTTGTCTGTGCCAGACAAAGGTCAGGTACAAGCACTGCTTTTCATTCAATGCTCTATGGAAGGTGCACTAGGAAGTGCTAGTCCTGGCTTGGCATGCGATGAAAACAAGGAAACCTCTGGAGAAAAAAAATCAGCAACAGCAAGGAGCTCAGTTGGATGATATGGGCAAATGATTCAGTATTTTCCAAACTTTTGGACAGTAATGCTTTTCGGGGGATTTTTTTTTTTTTTTTTTTTTAGAAAATGCAATCTTAGAAAAATTCATCTGCTGCCCTGTCTGCAGACACTCAAAGGTTCTATGTATTATCCCTAAAACAGAGTGCTTTTCCCTAAAACAGAGTGAGAAGAACCTCTTTAGGAACTGAAGAACTCCTAAGAGCAACCTGTTTTAGAGGGAAAAGAAGAGACGACAGGATGAACCCTTAAATCGAGTACTTCCCTTTCAGAATGTTTAAGGAGAACATTTTCAAAAATTGAGCAAGCCCTATGAAGAACACTTTTTAAGTCCAGTATAGAGTGGTTTAAATAATAGCGAACCCTTACTCAGAGCGCGTCCCCTTCAGAGACAGAAACTTAACTGAAGAATCCCTCTTTTTAGAGTATAGCTCAGAGGGTATATTGAACACTTAAACACAGTGAAAATGTGGTTGAATGTGTCTGCATCATGTCCCTGCCAATCATCATGTTCCATGATGCTCTTGGAACTACTTTGGTCATGAAGACTACACCAAATCTATGGGACATCTGCTTGTGTGCAGTTTTGTGAAAAATGAAAAGTGGGGGAAAAAATATATTTTTACACCAGTTCTACCTGTGTACCTCCCACCATTAGTGTAGAAGAACGGGGCCACTGGAGGAAGGTACGAACCAGCAGTGGGAGACAGTGTCAGTGCTTTATTACTGAAGTGCGAAGGCCTGCTTAATCTTTGGGCACTCTCTCAGCACTGGGTCTGATCGTACTGTGAGTATGCAGAGAAAAATGCAGACAACACCATTATTAAAATTTGTGGGGGAAAAAAAAGAACAAGAAAGCAAGCGGATCTTTCCCTTCCCCAACAAGGCATTTTTTCTGGTAGGAATTCTCCAGTGCTCCAGTGAAACGCAAATTAACACAATTACCCACGACGAACCTCAAACGTCGTCAATTAGACAAGATATGTTTTATGTCTCATGATAGCTTCTTTAGATTTGCACTGAGGCTAAAATGCTAATGTAGATAGCAAGTAATGAAAATGTGGTTTGACACTGCATCACCTTCTGGAACCTCTAAAAAATAACCAAACTGCATGGTGTAAGATCGCTGGGATGTTATGGAGCAGCCATCTTGGACGGCCAGGATCAATTTGTTTGGCTGAAATTTGATATCATTCCAGCCTTCCAGAGTTTGAAAGCAAGACATTCTGAGGGTATTTACACAGTTTCACTTAAACTTGTAAATACCAGGAAGTGCCAATATTGCGAACAATAAAATCCTAGCAGACAGAAAGGTAAATACAGAGTTTTATCACAAAACCCCCAAGCAGAGTCTACCAAAGACCTATACTTTTTTCTCCCAAATGTGCACCAAGCAACACTAAGCAAACAGCAAGACAAACGGGGTAGCACTTAATTCCGCTTAATAATAAGCTGCTCCTTCACGGTTTCATAAAAACCAAAAAGAGCACACTCCTGGCGTACTGTTTGTATTGAGGTTTGTGAATTCATAAGACAAAGTTCACCTAGATATATTTGGCACAGAATTGAAAGTAATCAACACGAGAAGTAAATGCACGTTTTTCCTGTTCTACGTCATTACCCCTGAAGAAAACCCAAAGGCATAGTGTTTAAGTGTCTACTGTCTCACTTCGGCAAGGAAAGAAAAACTGTAAAATTGAAAAATGGCTGCACTGTAGATGTTGGCACCACTGTGTACAGAGTAAATAGTTCCCTATGGAAAAGGTTCTGAGTGACACAGAACCTCAAAAGCCAAAAGTTTGTGGAAACCTGACCATAATACTCAAATAATGGGGTTTTTGAGCATTTCATTCCAGATTTGGCTTCCTTTTGCTATTAGAGTAAACTCCAATCTTCTGGGAAGGCTTTAGATTTTGGAGCACGGCTGTGAGGATTTGTTCTTCAGCCACAAGAGCATTGCTGATGTCAGGTGAGAAGACAAGTGGGGTGCAGTTGGCATACTGGTCCAGTGGGGCTGCGGTCAGGCCACTCCCCTTCTTCCAAGCTAACCTTAGCAAATCCTGGTCTTCTTGGACCTCACTTTATGCCCAGGAGCCCTGTCATGCTGGAACAAGGAAACCTGTTGTGCTTTGTTGCAAGAGTTTGAAGAAGTCCCATGTATATTGGTGTGCAGGTTGTGTGTTCACATACTTTTGTCTTTGCTGACTGAATGCATTGGGATGAGTAGAATAAATGAGATTTTCATGTAATTATAAAAGAAAGCTCAAGATTGAATCAGAGATTCAAAAAAATGTTTTAAATAAAAGCACTGCACACTACTTACACTGCACTTCCAGGTATTTCTGAGCTTGAAAGTCTTTGACTGCCGGGTGGTCCACGATGCAGACAACAGGAATGCCGTCGTCCTCCTTAGTAACAGTGAGCTTTACCCAGCTGGTTACGGTGTACAACCTGTCGTACGTCATCTCCACTTTGGACTTTCCTGTGAGAGGAACAGAGAAAAAAAGAACAGCATTTAACCTCAGCGTAGAAGCTTTCATGCACCTCTCCCTCGCTCTCCTTTCAGTATATTAACTCTGTATTTATTCATCTTTTTAACAGGAGGACCAGCGGCACCATCTTGCAGTGCTAGTTGCTATGCCTCCCTGAATTTATTCAGCCAAGTTAACAACAGCATAAACAATGCACAAGGAGACTAAATGTGCCTCTCAAGGATACATAACACAACTCAGCAAATCACCATTGTGTAGAGTTAATAAGCCAGTGTAGGAGGAGTGGGCTGAAGTAAGGGCTGAACAAACCCAAGCTATGCACCATCAGGGGCTGGGAGTGCTGCACAAAACCCACACGGTTTCTGTGTAGATCATGAAATGTGAGCGTAGCGGCTCTGCAGGATTCTGTCTACAGCAGCATTAGACCAGGAGCACATTAAGGGCTCAGAGCCACAGTGCAAACTACAACCACTGAGAGAGAGAGAGAGAGAGAGAGAGAGAGAGAGAGAGAGATGAAGCGGATGAAAGGAAGGTGGGCAAAATGAGAAGAGAAGAAGAAAAATGCAAACAAGCGTTATGCTGCTCTATGACTTTTTTCGCCATAAATCCTGAAATGGAGTGAAAGAGTTGCAATGATAAATCATTATAATTGGTGAAGTATTGAAATTGAGAAAGAAAGAAAGAAACATGAAACAAATGTTTAAAAAAACAGACAAGCAAAAATAATTACAAAAATGGCAAGTAAATATCCATGCCAGTAGGGACTATGCCTTCTTGTTAGGTATTAGCTTACAGGAAATACTCTTAAAATATACTTCGAACAAGAAGAACGCTATTGATGAATCTAAAATCTAATCAGTTCATCTGCTCCTTACAGTAATAATTCCATACCGCAAATCCGTCAGGGCTATCCCAGGGCTAACACAAGGAGAAGAACAGCCATTCACTCTCACATTCCCACCTACGGCCAATTTTGAGTAGCCAGGTGACCTAATTGGCATGTCTTTGGACTTTGGGAGGAAACTGGAATACCCGCAGGGAACCCACGCAGGCACAGGGAGAACATACAAGCTCCACACAGAAAGGCCCCAGCTAACGACAAGGTTTGAACCCAGACCCTTCTTGCTGTGAGGCAACAGTGCTAACTACTGTACAACTGTCCTGCCATACATCAATAATATATAAATTCATCGAGAGAAAGAAAGAACGAAAGCTGATGCCAGTTATTTTTAAGCAGTGAGTCTGTGCTGCTTAGCTGAGTCTGACAGCCGGCACACAGAGAAACGAGCCTCACTGCACAGCTGCACCTGCACATCATCGCTAACACACTCACCAATAATCCATATCCGTACACTTTTAATGAGAGATCTTTCACACCATATTAACAAATGACTGTCGACAGCGCTGTGAAAGCCTACAGTAATACGGACAAGCTCAGCTCGTTTTCCGCGCTCGAGCCGAATACCTGTAGCATCCTTGCAACCTGAGGGATAATCAAAGGGAGGAACGTTCCCAGCCTGTGATTACGCGCTGTGCTTCACGAGTGCTTTAATAGAGCCTGTGTTTTCCTCATTCTAATGTCAACCTCCCACAATGCCCCAATCACACCTGCTAGAGATATAATCACAGGTCAATCACTGTCATTCGCAACTTTCTTCATCTCAATATCAGCTCGGCATTTTCGAAACGCATCCGTGCGCTCTGATTAGGCCTGATAACACGATGCTACAGTAGGCTGAACATCAAAGGAAGCAGGCTACTGACTGATTTCAGCACTTAGCCCGCTCAGATCCTGGCCTCACTCACGCTCCCTTCATCCTCCGTCAGTGCTGATGCTCTGTTGTAATGTTATCTCGTTAGCAAGAATGAGCCGAGGATTTAGGTGTGAACTTGTGGCACTGAGGAACCTTGATTTCTTTTTCTTTCTTTCTTTTTTTTTTAAATGCCACACACCTTTCTAAAAATACATTTCTTATCCATTTAGCGTATTTTAGCTTGTTGGCAGGTTAACTGAAATGGTAGGTTATATTTCTGGGTGTAGACAGCAGGCTAATGACTGTCTAGCCTCCCGCTGGCCATCACCCATCCTGCCTCTCTCTCATCTGGCAGCAGGAGATTAATAACTCTGAATTTTTTTAAAAATCCATTGTCCCTTATCTTTCATTTAGCTCGTCTTACTAGCACCAGGCATACCGTTGCGTGTGCCAGGTGCAAATGAGAAATATTAAAAGCAGCACAGAACTAGACTGAGAGCTCTGTGTGTGTGTGTGTGTGTGTGTGTGTGTGTGTGTGTGTGTCAGTCCAGAGCTTTGCATGGTGGGGCAGCTGAGTTTACATTCCAGGGCTGGATGGGTGTAACCTTTAAATGATATTTAAAAAAGCCTGATTATCCTGAAGGTAATTAGGCTGAATGATGAGAACATTTAATTAAAAATAAATCCGCAAGGCGCCGAGGCCAAAAGCAATTTCCAGACGGTGAGTGTCGGCGCTAGGCTGCTTGTGTTGCTTCCTTACTCCATTATTTTTCTTGCTCATTTCCCACCTCGCTGTTCATTCTTGTCTCTAAAAGAGTGCAGAAAACTCATGCACATTTCTAATAACATGGACAACCCAGACACTGATCTGTCTCATCATCAGGCATGTTAAAGGGAAAAGAAACCGGTAGGGTCTAGGGCCCAGCTGACTACATTTACATTCCATGGATAAAGCATTCATCATGTCTCCCCTCAATGTGCTATCACAAAACCAAAGTTATAAACATGATGCTATTTCAAATAATCATACCGTGGAGTACTAAAGGGTGAAACAAATTGATTTTCCAAGGTTCATTTGTAAGATGGAGACTGCGATAGATTGGCAGCCTATCCAGGGTGCACCCCAGCGCTCACCAGCAGGGATCGGCTCCAACTTCCCTGTGACCCTTAATGTTGGGCCTGAAGTAAACCTAGGTCCGAGGTAAAGTTGAGCCTGGGGTAAACTCAAAACTGAGATAATGTCAAATGTAAAGTCAGGTCTGACGTAAACACGGGACTAAGGTAATGTCAGGTCTGAGGTAAACACAGGACTAAGGTAAAGTCAGGTCTGAGGTAAACACGGGACTAAGGTAAAGTCAGGTGTGAGGTAAACACAGGACTAAGGTAAAGTCAAGTCTGAGGTAAACCCTGGACTAAGGTAAAGTCAGGTCTGAGGTAAACACGGGACTAAGGTAAAGTCAGGTCTGAGGTAAACCCTGGACTAAGGTAAAGTCAGGTGTGAGGTAAACACAGGACTAAGGTAAAGTCAAGTCTGAGGTAAACCCTGGACTAAGGTAAAGTCAGGTCTGAGAAAAACACGGGACTAAGGCAAAGTCAGGTCTGAGGT
>JAQMCW010000011.1:7394766-7405972 GCA_030068335.1 Chrysichthys cranchii
AAGGGGAAAAACTCATCAAGCTTCCACTCGTTCTGCCGCATCACGTAAAGATAACACCACCTCAACAGTTTCTACTGGTGCAAAGGCAAAGCGACGACCCGAATTTTCGCACAGAATACTCAGCACTGGGGGCAAAGTAAAAAAATTTTTTTTTCAGCACTGAAAGGGTTAACCCACTTCAGAGTCTACCTCTTCCTCAATGCTGCGTTGACAGCTTGGATGGACCTAAAGCCCATAGTACCACCCAAGTTGCCACCCGAGGAGCTAATTTGCTTCGCAGGCTAATTTGGTAAGCATAATCTCCATTGTATAAAGGCACCTAGTTACACGAGTTGTTCCGTAAGCAAAAGAAAAACGATGCACACTCTTGACATTCAGAATGGCTACATCAGCAAGAACAAGTCTTCAGGCTAAAAGCATACTTGGTATTAACAGTCCTTTAGGAATTTCTGTTCTTTAAAATATGCTTTGTGTAAAGCCTTGAAATCTATTCATGATCCCTCTCCTACTAGACGTTTCGTTGTTGGTCTAAAAATACTGTGCTTTCACTGTATTACTCCACCACTTAAAAAGACACAAGCTGGGGCGAAAGTAAAAAGTCCCACAATTGTTATTCTGCGGTACAAAGATATTTTTGAAAAATAACTTTTCTATAAAATCTTTCACAATGTTAGTAATTATCAAATAAGCTGAAAGATAGAGCATCTGAAAGGAAAGGTGGCGTGCTGAGCGGAAAAAAAAACCAAAACGTAACTAGCACAGCAGCGCGCCGCGCTGCTTAGCCAGAAATAAACAGTTGTTTGGTTTAGTTCTGGTAATCAATGGCACGTTCTGCGCTTTTGATATCTGTCGGGTATGATAAAGTTACAACCATGATAGGAGCAGCATCAGAGCGAGAAACGTGACGTGTTTTCAACAGCAGCAGACTGCACAGCCAAAGAGTTTTCAGCGCAGTCTCTACCCCCTCTGGAGACAAACAGAAGTTGATGTAGTAAGATTTAGGGCGAGTCTAGAGGGAGGGGGTACAGACGCAGCTGGACAACCACTGGAACAAGGAATTTGATTGCGTAAAAAGATTTATTAAGTAATAAATAACAGATTACCATTAGTAGTTTGGAATTACTGCCAAGTAACTATCCTATCATTACACTACATTTGCATCATTTGGCAGAAGCCCTTATCCAGAGCAACTTATATTTATTGCATTTATACAACTGACCAGTTGATGCTTAAGGGCCTTGCTCAAGGGCCCAGTAGTGGCAGCTTGGCCGTGCTGGGATTTGAACTCAAGACCTTTCAATCAGTAGGCCAACAGCTTATTCCCTGAGTTGCCGCCGTCTATCAGACATTGGCACCCATGAAACCATGACATTGTAACAACCCTATTCTCTCGGTAGCTGCTGGCCTTTTTCTTTTTTTTCTTTCTTCAGCTCTTCTACAGATATTAGGTGAACTAGCAAGAGGTACCTTTTTTAGTGTGTGCCACTTTCTTTTGCTGTTAAAATACTAAATACACCGGAAGACTAAACCTGTCCTGTTGCTTAGTGTGTTGCTTTCCTTATCGATTTGTATATATCAAGTTCTATCTGCTGTCGTTGCTGTTAATGTTCAGACTGATTACTTAGACGGGTACCCCAAGCATTCGGAAGTTTCATCAGCTTTAGTCAGGGCATCGCCGTAAAACATAGTGGGGGAATTGAGTGTTTGGTAATGTGATGATGTTTCGATGTTTTAGTGTAGGTCTATAATGGTTAATCAGTACAGATAATGGCAAAGGATTACAGCCAACGCCCTCGAAGACGATCCAGTATTACTAATATTTTGGCATTTCCTTGTTCACTTCATTTACTTGGAGCCTTAGAACTAGAGTGGAGTCTGAACAGTGTTGACTACATACCGGTAGCACAGTATGAGCTTTAATCAGTTTCGTTTTTGACCCCCTCACAAAATTAATGACTGAAGGAGAGGCTTTCAATCCTTTCAAAATTTCATTAACTTTTACTTGCCCCTCATTAACGTACAAATGATATTACGAGAAAATTCACTTAGCTCCCTCTTTTAGGGCCTCGCAGGACAAGAACGTTATAGAGACCTTTCAAGGCATTGGTGAAGTCCTACTTTAAAGTCCTTTTCGTTAAAGGGCGTTATAAGAAGAAGTTTTAACAGCTGTCGGATTCCAGCATAGTATAACAAGGTAAGCATTCGGGTGCCTGTGCAGCAGGATTGTACGGTAGAGCAAAGACTTCAACAAAGCTTCAGCATGCTTCTTGTAGACGACATCTACGAGAGTTGCATGAAGACAAAGCCATTTTTGAGAGCTTTCAAGCTTGCGTACTCTCTGTGGGTTTGCATTAGCCATCGCATACCAGAACTCCAATACTGTAGGTGGTGCTATTAAACCAACTCAGGACAATTTCCTTGCCTACTGGAAGAAGTCTATGTAAAAGGACAGCATAGTCTCTGGTGATTGTTGGATCTTGTTGGATAAACAAATGAAAACATGAAGAAAAGAACGAACTGCTTATTTTGTTCCAGATTTACAAAGAGAAAAGCAGCAGATAAATGAGACGGAGGTGGCATTAGCATGCTAACGAAACTATGCAATACTTGGAATGAATCGAGATGATCATGTCTTGTTTGTAACGACCAGTCACAGGCTTGGTTATGTAGTGTGATTTTCATGGAATTGAATAGAATACATCTGCCATGTATACAATAACGCTAGCAAAGCCTCACCAGGATATCCAGTGGCCAATTATGTCTTATTGTTTGTGGAAGGTAGGCTACATCTCCACTTATACACTGAGGCTATTAATCGTATTGTGTGAAGCAAACCAAACACATTTTACAACAGCCCTTTTGGTAGGTTATTTCGCTGGTCATGGAATAGTCTAAGCGAAGCGTGCTAAATTTGCACATGCTTGGCACATAATTCACCTCTTAAAAATATCCCAATGGTACCTTTAAATAACAAATGTTAATGTATGCTGTACAAAGGACGAACCTTAATGGATGAAACAGTGTGCGTGTGTGTGTGTGGGGGGGGGAGGGGGGGGTGGCGACATAAGGGCTAAACTTAGACCTGTAAGGTGAGAAACTGAGTTCGAACAGTCTGCAGATGTGAAAAATGGAGCGAACCAACGAGCAGCTGCACTGCTGGAGGCTGAGGAGGAAGCAACAGTAGCAGCAGAAAGGGAATGAATGAATTATAAACTGAAGAACCCTTTCTAAGATGGTTTTGGTTATGCCAGGATGCTCGCTGTAAAAACCTGAGGAGGTTTTTAGGAAAATGGCAGTTTAGGAATGGCACATACGTACACAAGACAGGCAGACAAAGGAACACACAGAAGTAAAAGGTATCACATACCTGGGTACTGAGCTGCTCCTGAATTTAAAAAAAATGGAAAGAAGAGAGAGAGAGAGAGAGAGAGAGAGAGAGAGAGAGAGAGAGAGAGAAGTGTTAGCACATCAAGATTCTTATAAAAAAAATACCCTGTGCAATTAAACACACTTGAACCAGCACAGCAAAGGTGTCAAAGAGCTATTCATCCATTATAGCAGTCTTTAAGTGTGTGGGAAGAAGGTGCACTAGGGATGTTATTCAAACACGGAAAAAGAGAAGACATTTTGTGATGTTCTGCCATCAGAGGCAAAATACCAAACCTGATGATTTCATGGCATATAGTAATCAGATGATAAAACAGCAGGAGACATGAATTTTAAACTGGAGAAGAGAAATTATTCAAGCCCTGCATGAAGCCTCCTGCAGAACATTACCTTAACACATTTGGTGCTCTCTCTCACTGAGGCAAACCCTGAAACTTCATTAATTACAGTGTGTCAACAGCACCTGGGTTCAGTCTCTCCCTTTCTCCAGCCACTGCCACTACTGAGAATCAAGGGCTAATGCACTGGAATCCACAGCACCGTTTTAAAAAGCACTTACAGCCAAAGAGAGAGTGGATGAATTGTGCTCCGAGTCAGAGTCTGATTAGAAAACCAATTTCCTCCTTCGCATTTTTGCCAAATTTGCGTCCTAGCGGTGCATCCATTAACATTCTTACTGCAATATGCACGGAGACAGGGAAGCCACGGCTATTCAGTACAGAGCCAGACTTCGTGCTCCAGCTCTGTGTCAGAAAATGTCTGCTCTCTTTGTTACACAGAGCCTATTAAATCAGAGCGGCATTGGCCAAGATAACCGCTGTGGTCTCAGATAGGTAGCACGGATATACATGATGTCATAGGTCTGCCTGACTACAGGAATGCCCACAGGAAATGATCTCTCAGCCTGTTGCAATACCCTGCAGCATCCCTACAAAACCCCCAAAGAACCCTTAAATTCCCTATATATGGTGCGAAATGTACATTAGTTAGTTTGTAAAGGCCTGCAGGCTAGTGTACAAGTCAGCTAGACAAATAACATCCATTGTGTGCATCCTGTGATCACCATTACTACTGTCCTGCTACAAAAGGTCTATGCATGAGTGGAAGCATAGTCTTATCATCGTCTTTTAGGATTCATGACATAGGCCTTAGTACAGTCACTGAATGGATCAAAGCCACAGGAGACCAGGGGCCACCCTGGAAATCAGTCCCCCTGTACCTTGGCTCTGGCCATCTTAAGTAATTGCCACACCTCATAGGAATAATCTTGCATTGGCTTTTCAACCCAGGCCTGCTGGGGCCTGGTTGGGCCTGTTAAGGCCAAAAGATGGCCATGTCACTGCTTTACACTTCTGCCCCCAATGTAAGGTTAAACGCTCCAGAGGAATGCATTAACCATGAGTTAGCCCCACACGAGACCAGCTCCCTACTCCAGAATGATAGCTGCATTAACTTGGCGGTCAGTGTGCATGAGTTGAATTAATGAAGCCTTGTGCGTCTCTTTAACATTCCCATCAACCCAAGAGCACTTCAGATAGACTGCTTGCATGGGGCCTGAACACTAGATACAAATAAAACCACACTACCCTTGTGAGATCTTTGATTAGGTACATACAGAAGGGAATGTCAAAGAGGCTGAGAGGAATGGGGGGGGGATAACAACCACGAAACATTACATGACCATCATTATCATAATAAATCAACATTAAAAGAAATTACAACTAACCTACCCTCTTTATACCCTATATAAAGTTCCTCTATTACTGCATCCTCTTGACCAATCCTTGGTGGCAAGGGCCATAAATGAGGGCAAATGTTGCTCAAGCTTACACCAGAGGTCTCTTAGGTGATTAGCAAGTCCTTCCAGCAATCTTCAGATTTGGCCAAGGCCAAGAATCTGCATCAACCCAATTCACACCAAGGAGACATTACAGTGTCTCACACAAGATGAAGAGGAGGAGGAGGAGGAGCAGGAGGAGGAGGAGAGCCTCCCCTCCCCTTCCCAGGGTTTCTGCATAGCTCTCTAAAAACATCGCAATTCCCCAGCAGCACCTAGCAGTGCTCAAATCGCCAATCTGCCGGCGGGTGTTAAATTAGACAAGATAAGTGAACTCCATTAAAACCTAATCATCAATATCATTCTGAAAAGCTTCTCCTGCCATTCAAGCTCAAAAACAGACAAAGAAAGGAAAACAAAAGTGTTTTCCCAACAGAACAAGGAACACAAAAGTGAATCCCCAACTGAAGACATGAAAAGCATTCGACAGAGCCCATGTGGCTTCACACAGATCCCATCACAATTCAGAGGGTCACATTCTTTTCTCTCCACTGTTTTTTTTTTTTTTTTTTTTTTTTTGTATTTCTCTTTTCCCAGTAATTGAGAAACGGAAGAGATTGAGTTTGTCTGATCTGCAAAAGAGTAAAGCAGCAGCTACTCACTGTTGCTGCTTTAGACTGGCAATGACTGGAGGAAGTGTGTAAACCTAAGCCATAATAGGGAGGGATTTATGGTCTGTCTGCTGGGCTGTGATTAGACACCACTGCTGACACTCTGATAAGCTCCTCATTGATGGGAATATTCACCCTGGTGTCCTCGAGTCACCTCACAGGAGGGAGGGGTGAGGAGAGAAAGATGCTCCTCCAGCATCTGCAACCCCATCAGTCTCTGACTTTGAAGTGACTTTTGAGGTTTCATACACTTTGAGGGCACTTATTCAGAGATGCTGCCATGTCTCCATAAACGAAACGGAGCCGGTAATCCAGCTGGCTTAAAATTCAACATGCAGCACCTCATCTTCTTTCACCATTCCAAATAATGTTGGGGATTCGTTTTCCCCAAGAAAACGAAAGCCTGCTACTGGTTTGTGACATTTCGTGAGAAACCACTGAAGGCTTGCCAGTGGTGCGGTTGCTAACTTGCCAAAAGTGCTGGCCTTTTCAGAAATACTCCAAAGGCTAAAGGTCTTCCTTGCTTCCTGATGGCTGGTCAGAATCTACATGCCGGGACCTGTTCAGTCATTCAGCACACAGAATGTTGACAGTAGACTACTCACACACGGGGGGGCTTGAATGGTACAGGCCAGACCTTCATGTAATTAAAAGGTTAGGAGAGCGGAATTGTTTTTTATCTCAAAGGGGAGTAGGTAGAAAGGGCAGGGGCGTGTGGCATGGTCAGCAGAGCCTCAACAGGACTGCTCAACCATGCTATTCTCAAAAGCAAGCCAATGACAGCCATTTAACGACAGTAATTATAAAGGCAGTGTTACCCATCAGATATCTTTTAGTGAAGGAGAAAGCTGATCTCAGATCTGAATCTCATTCTGAATTCCAGCTTCAAGGTGACATTTAGTGCTCGCTATACCCTAGTCTTGCCTTCAGACTCAAAAAGCTCAAATTATGCTTTCACATATGTAATGTTTAGTTTATCAAGCCCTGGTGCGTTTTCCTCTCTGGCAGGGTTTGTTTCAGCCTGTGAAAAAACCCGGCATCACACTTGGATGAGGGCCAAATCAACTAGTCCAAGACTGTCCAAGCAGGGTAGTCTCAGTCCAGCGCCAAGACTCGAAGTGAACTTGATTCAACTGCAGTGGAAAAGGTGATTCAAGTTTGAATGCTAAACTGAGCCATGAGATGCAACCTGACCTATAGGACAGAACTGTAGTTCTGCAGAAATGTAGACAAAATAAAACTAGCTATTATTAGAATTGTCTACTTATCTCATGAGAGGAAGCTTCGTTTTCTCTGTGCTTGAGTATTTTCTTGTGACCTCTACCCACAATTTCAAAAGTTTATATGTTTGTCCATTGGCCTAATTCTGATCAACGAATAAAAGACTATTACAAAATCATTTTTAACCATACCAAACCAAATATCAATACATTTCCGATTCAGATTCAGTAAATGGACCAATAGGTGTGAAAGCACCCTAAGGCTGATATTATGGAATGCTCTCAAATGTTGAAATGAAGCGCTATGTGCAACTAAAAGTAAGAGAAATTGGCTCTTCAGGTAACAAGGACGGCAAAGGACTGCTTAGCTGGAAGTGGACGTGTAGACAACAGCCACTAACTTTCAACAAGTGTACTCGATTTGAGTTACATTCGTTAATCGACAGCCTATACAGGTATTTTATCTTAGGGAAGTCGTTGCTGTTAGGCCACTTCATAAGTACTTATGATAACTAACAGCATACTGACTAAGCTAATGTATTATTTGAACACATAACAAATTTGTTGACATCCTGAATCTTTTAACAAAGCAGTAACACGCTCACTGGAAAATCAATTTATGTCTACGTGACCGGAGAAGGAGCTATTTTATAATTATGAAAGCTTAACACTAAATATCCGTTCAACCCACCAAGGCCTTTTAAAAAGCAAGACCTCACGCAATCATTCAGGGAGAAGAGGGGAAAAAAGATTTTAAATGGACTGTCAGTCACATATTTTAAGCGAGAGTCCTTGAGCTGGCACGAAAACATGTTACATTCAGTGCAAAATCAATATAGTGCTCTGAACAATAGACCCAGCAGAGACCATGAAGAGCCCACTCTTGTATGCCCCGTGTCAACCAAAATTTTTTTTTTTGCCTATTATAGCGTATGAAAAGGTCAACTTACTGAAGGAGGTGGGGTTATAATTGCAAGAAATATATAAATAAATAACATCCCCTTGAATGTTTTTTTTTTGGATGGAAAAAAAAAAGAAAAAAAAAAAAAAGAAGAGGACAAGTTTAAGGTTAACGTTAGCGTTCTGCGGGGACTGAAACGGACTGGAAACACTGCAGAGGCAGTGAGACGAGGAAGAATTGCGAGGTCATCTCCAACATCATTTCTACTCTCCTACATGGCAAAACATCACGAGCCTTACGTCGTTCCTGGAGGCATCTGCATCTATTCATCGACGCATTGTCATGAGGTTTGGGGGAGATTCATTTTTGTCCAAACATTCCCATGGAATTCAGGGGCGTAATGACCACGCTTCGTTGCAGAGTGTCTACACAATGCAGCCAGCACCCCCTTCCACCCTCCACCCTCCACCGCCCTCTATTGCTTTCACTCTCAGTCCTTGCTTTTTACTTAATTAAATCAGCCTGCCCCTCATATCAGATGTTCTTTGATGGAATACTAAAACATATCCAATCTTCTAATGCCATTAAAGGGGCAGAGAGACGGACGCTTTAATCCCCAGGATCAGCCGGTGCACAAGAGAGAGAGAGGAAAACAGAGTGAGTGAGAGAGAGAGAGAGAGAGAGAGAGGGGGGCTTCCATTCTGCCATTGGCTACATATTTGCTCCTGAGATAGCAGCTCCAACCTTCAGCCTGTGTTCTCACCGCTGACAGATATGACAAGCCTCTCCCTCTGACACTCAACACGCTTTCACCCTCCCTTTTTTGTTACGGTGCAGTGGAATGAATGATGTTTCTGACATGGCACAGTAGTTCCCTATCTGACATTGCCTCACCTGCACGTACTGATGCAAACAAAAACGAGACTTCCAAGTGTTCCCATCATACGGCTGACGGAATGGCATCACAACAAGGTTTAAAAAAAAAGAAGAAGAAGAAGAAGAAGAAGACGAAGAAGATGAAGAAGGAATGGCATGCAGAGGTGGTTGCGTTTTATTTGCTGGATGAACACATCAACAACAGGTTTTAGTAACACTCTGACTATATTGGGACTCTCTTCTCTTTGATATGGAGGAGAAACTGCTGAACCCAAACAATAAACCCTCTGCGTGACAGGAGCTGCCACCACCCGCTGAACGGAGCGTAAAGCAAGTCAGGCTTGAACTCGCGTCTCTGTGATTGTGTGTGCATGCGCGCGAATCCCGTTCGAAGCACCGCAATGGCACCATGCAGGGGTGTAATGCAACACCACTATGTGCATGAGGATCTGTCTAGTGCTCCAACTCTCTGTGGATATATTCAGGTTTGAAAGTAAAATGGGTGTAGTCTAAAGCAGAAGGATTTGTTTTGTTTACCCAATCACTATGCTTCCTATAACAGTTCCTCAGGATCAGCTACATCACTCCAAATAATAACTGGACTCATCTGGAGATGTGCACAGGACTGTTTTTTTGTTTGTTTTTTTTCTTCATCCCATTCCCACAGTTATTATTTTTGTTTATACCTGCCACATACTGAATTTTTCTTGCATTCCGCAGGATCCTGATTCTGATCACACCTCTAGTCTCAACCAAGATGCCCTGTGAATTTTTCGGGCAAGTTTAAAAAACAAAAAAACAAACAAAAAAAAAAAAACCCAAAAGTGGACCCAATATTTGTTTCTGTATCCAACACATTATCTGTTCATTCTGAATAATTGATTCTTATTCGCTTATGTGCGTAACACCCAAGGATCGTTTCCCAAGGAGTCGTCAAGGGGAGCGGAGGAGATAAAAGTGTATGAAGGGCTACAAAAAGAAACCAGGTTATTCCTTGTGGCCTGTTAGCGCCTTGGCAGGTGGAAGAGTGTGTTGGAGAACCCTGCTGCTCCCTGTGCCCATTATTTCGTGCTCCACACATCCCTGGCTTAATCCCCTCATTTGGGAGGTCAGTGCAGATCATTATACAGTAGCGTGTCATTACAGAAACACTCCAGCGGACTTATTTTCCACCCAACATAAATACGCGGCTCTAGGGATCTGCTTGGACGCAACCTCTTTCTCTCTCAGCCTCGTCTCCATCTCTCTCTCTCTCTCTCTCTCTCGCACGCTTTTTTTTTTTTTTATATGAATCCAGAAAGGCGTGTAATTAAATCTGCAGAGAATGCATGAGCAGGAACAAGTGATGCAGTCAGCCAGAATGTGTGCACTGCTGTACACTGGGATGAAGAGAGGCAGGATGAAATGGAGGAGAGAGAGTAAGTTTGTACTGTATCTGACAAGGCAAATCTCACACACACATACACACGCGCACACAAATACACATACACACACACACACATACGCGCGCACGGCTTGGCGGCAGAGCGAGTTCTTTTTCCCACCGCAACCCGACAAAAGGAAAGGTACATTCATTTGCCACATTTTACACACACTGCAGCTCGGGAGTCCCTGAATAGCCTCCCGGAAAAACTGGCAGAAGGAAAAGTGATAATGGCCTCGCCTAATTTCTCCATATTTTTTGAAATATGGCATGGCTTGTTCTATTTTAACGGGCAAAAGAGAGAAAGCAGAGACGGGGTGACTCGCTTGACTGATCCGTAAACAATCGTGAATGCATTTTCATTGTCCTGCGTTTAATTGGGGTATAAAGGCAGGTCGTTAGTGGCGAGAGGCAGAGGCATTTATTTCATCCCTGGAGTCAGTGCCACAGATGGGCCGACAGTCTGCTTTCTGACTCCGTTGTAACTCTTACATAAATGAATCAGTTTCGATCTCGGTGGGGACATTACAGCCGTACAAGAGTATGAGAGGGAGAACGAGGGGACATTGGCGCTGTCACAGAGGACAGCCATAAATACTTAATGTACACCAATTATCTGCATATATGTATGAGTGTGTGACTCCAACCTATTATTGAAAGCGACCAGAAACTATAAAAGCTCCCTGGCTTTAAACCCAGCGCTTGAAAGGGGTCTTTTGGGTGATGTTACACGATTCGAGACAATGTTCCTTCCACACACATGTGAACTATGAAGTCTTTTGAACACTTAACACGCGCGGGTTCTGTCCTTAGTGGTGCAACGCACCATCCGCCTTCTCTCATTCTCTGTCTGTGTGTGTGTGTGTGTGTGTGTGTGTGTGTGTGTGTGTGTGTGTGTGTGTGCGTGTGTGTCAGGGTGTGTTTGGACATGTGGCAGCTGTTCTTACACGA
>JAQMCW010000011.1:7413485-7424503 GCA_030068335.1 Chrysichthys cranchii
ATTCATGAGGAAAAAAATAAATTTGATTGATTTTAGCATAAGGCTGCAACATTACAAATGGTGAAAAATTGAAAGGGTTCTGAATACTTAAAAGGAAATAAAAAGATAACATGATCCCTGCAACATCTCAACAATGTGTATTGTGTAAACGGTACCTATATATATATATATATCAATATCCTGATACCTGTAATATCTCAGAAGAGTGTATGGTGGCATTTTATCCCAGTATTGACATTATATCTTTCAACCATAAAATGTTTTTTTTTTTTTTTTGCATAAATCTTGTTAATCTTGCAATTATAGCACTCAAGTCAGCCAGCACTAGTTTATTATTAACCATTAATACTTGCTTTCTCAGTAAAACAACCAGATTCTTTTGAGTTAAAAAGATGGGACCTGATATATTTCACAAAGAAAAAGGAAATAATAATGAACACCTTCTTCCTTCTTTTGAGCTCTGTGCTCAGCCAGAGTGTCTCATCTTCAAAGCCTCGGTCCTGTACCACTTTAAAGACAAAAGCCAAGGGTATTTAAATATCGCCGTTCGGAAAGGAAATGAAATTCCCTGACGTTGGGATGATAAACAGTACCCAGCGCAGAGCAAAGAAGCTGGAGGAGCTAGTTAGAGGGCAAGAAGAGCTTCTATATGACCTTTGGCCTATGTGAGAGAGAGAGACGGAGAGAGAGAGAGAGAGAAAGAGAAAGAGAAGCAAAGTCACATTCTTCTCCTTCAGTCCTACTGCATGGGGTGTGGGTGCCAAGATGATGCATATTACTATACTGGGGCTTAATTTACGGTCAATGCATTTATTGATCTGTCAGAACTGAGTGGTTCCAAAGAGGCAGGAGAGAAACGCTGATGAATAGAAGGTCACTGACAAAAATGGACCATGATAAATCAACATCATTCAGCAGCACTGGCTATAATATGAACGAAGTAAGATACGGGCTACACTGCAAACCTGTCTTAGAATATTTATGCCCCTGGTGCCATATGTAGAAAGAAGCCTCATGTGGAATTACATTTTGAACATTCATGAGGGTACTCGTGTAAGGGTGCGTCTAATAGCGCTGTGCAGTAGCGTGCAGAGTACATCCACTATAGTGGGGGAGCACACAAGCACGCGTTCCTGCTCACCTAACCCCATATATCAGCCATTGATTTGATTTTTTTTTCTCTTGTCAAAGCTAATTTGTCTGGCATAATTTAACCTGAACAAGATTCAAAGCATGCTACAGCGTTATCGTAAAGAAAAACACGCATGCGTTGGAGTGCCTGCTGTGGTAAACATTGGAAACCGACAGACGCGCCTTGTGTAGAACGAAACACGGGGAAAAAAAAGGAGGTCATGTTCAAGGCCGAGCCTAGAAAATATCTGCGTGGTTACTCTCCGCCGTACGCCGCTTCTGCTGGAATACCAATACGACGCATGCTTCAGGAAAGTCTTGGCAATAAGGATTTGCATTCTGTGAATAAACATCCGCTGACCACATAACTGACACCGGGAGCACTTTCATGGTTTGATAAGAGAGAGCCACAGAAAATGGCTCGGCAGTGTTGTTTTTTTTCCCCCTGCCCCCCAGTTAAAGCGAGAAGTCGTCAAATTAAACACAAGCCCTGTGTACACTAGCCACCCCTGCTCACAGGATATGAATTTAAATGAAATCCGTGTTTGGTTTTATGGTCGAGGAGACTGGAAATGAAAGCGGAGAGCAGAAAGGCAGCATGCGGAACCTTTCCTGCGATCCACGTCCTTCCCTGGGGACAGGTAGAATTAATGAGGAGCAGATGGTCGCTCCTTTAAGGTCAGTGCTTTTGCTTCAAAACGCACATCTCTCGGAATCGTTAAGCATGTCGGCAGCGCTCTGTTGCGTAACGCGCAACAGCACGTGGGAGTCGGAGCCGCGCTGGCCGTGAAGACTCAGGACTGGTGACGTGACGAGCGCGTGCACTGCTGCTGTGTCATGTCGGCACAACGAATGGCTTGCTGGCTCGTGCAAGAAATCAGTGGCTTACCCTGTGTCAACCTCCTTCAAGCCTTTGAGGGAATGCGAGCCAAGAGCCATGTGCTCGGCGGGGTGTGTGGGAAGCGTGTGTGCCTGCAGGGCTCTACCGGGTCCTCTGGGTGTCTTGAGCAGACTCCGCGCCAGTCCGCCGATTCACCACGTGACCCCCGAGCCAGCTGTCCTGGAGCCCTTGTATGCTCTTGGCTGATGTCACCCGGGCGCCTTTTCATCTCTCGGTGTTATGCGACCCCCCCGCCTCCGACGTTTGCATACCGCGCATGAAAAATGGTGCTCGCCGAGCTGTACAGGTGTTTCGACAGGACGGCGCGATGGCTATAAATCAGCTAAAGTGGTATGAGTTTCAGAACACAAACCCGGCGCGGCACAATAGACCTGACTGCTAAACAGTGCTCCGATTTGATTAAGGTCCCATGGAGCAGCTCGAATCAATACTCCTGTGTTATGCATCTAGCCTTGAATAGTTAACTTACATAGTGCAATGAATAGCTCGGCTTTTTCATGCCTCGAGAGGTGCAATTAATACTTGCGGTATTAGCATTTCGCCTGTTTTCAACTCATCACGAAAGAACAGAGGGTCTGATGCGGAGAATGGAAGCAACAGATGAAAGCCGACTAAAAAAAAAACAAAAAACACCACTCCAGAACCTGCCGGCGGGTTCTCTGCAGAGGAACGCCTGTGTTTGTCTTTATCGCGCACGGCTCAGCCTCCTGACCTGCTATTGAATAGGAGAAGAGGGAGTTAGCACCATTCTTCCTCCTCGCACTGTAGTCGATACAGCCAGTGAATCACCATGAAGCTTCTCCTCATGCTTAAGAGGCACTCGCGCATGGGATTTGATCAAACTGTATGTCTTCCATCAGCACACTGGAGCTCAATAAACCAACACTGGTGACTAGGGGGAAATTATACAGTGGGAAATAGGCCGTTATATGTTCCAGCATATATACAGATTAGAGCTGTATCTATTAACTTGCCTGACTTCTCTGTCAACTGTGCTCATAACACATCCTCGAATACACAGCCGCTCTGCATTTATCTGTTCATCCTCCCCAGCCCATTTTTTTTAAAACACACACATGCCTGCACACACACGCACACACACACACACACACACACACACACTGTAATAGAGACCATATTTCTACCCGAACGCAAAATGAATATTTGATATTGGCACACTGCTTCTTCAGTTTCAGGGATAATCTATTATTTGTGTATGCTTTCCAGAGACAGGCCGGCTCTGCTTTAATAGTTTTGATGAATTGCCGAATAGTTTATATTAAAAGGGCAGAAGACGTTACTATCAATCATCTGGAGCTTTTAATTGAGGAGACTGGTTCCCATCTTTTATTCTGCCAGCTCCCCCCTCTCTCTTTCTTTCTTTCTCTTGCTCTCTCTCTCTCTCTCTCTCTCTCTCTCTCTCTGTAAGATCACGAGCAAAGAAGTCAATGCCAAAGCAAATTCCATTGTAGCCTCCACCAGCTGTGTAGCTCGGACCAGAAAACAGGCTCGCCTGCTCGCTGCGCTCTTTAATTTCTGGGATGAATGGAGGTGCGACCAAATCTCCATGAAGAGATAACGCTACTTGCTTCGTCATTCAGCCGCCGAGCTTTACACGTGCTAGTCCGGGTCCTGCTGAACCACGACACATAAAACATTGCGACGCCGGTGCAATTACACGAGTCAGACACTAATGTGTTCTAATGTCGTTTACCTGCTGTGTCTAATGTGCATCCAAAACCTGATTTAGTTTTGTCTCACGTCCATCTATGCCTGGGATTTCAATCAAGACATTTACACGATACATGAGAGGAAAGACAAAACATGCGCTAGGCTTATATAGAAAAATGGATGCTGACGTAGTTTATTATGATACGTATTTCAGGTGGTGTGGTTTACTTTGGGGTGGCACGGTGGTGTGGCGGTTAGCACTGTCGCCTCACAGCAAGAAGGTCCTGGGTTTCACCCCATGTTCTCCCTGGGTTTCCTCCCACAGTCCAAAGACATGCACAGAGGGCATTAGGGTAATTGGCGACTCTAAATTGGCCGTAGGTGTGAATGTGAGTGTGAACGGTTGTGTATCTCTGTGTGTCCCCCCGCGGTGGATTGGCGACCCGCACAGGGTGTAACCCCGCCTCTCACCCGAAGTCAGCTGGGATTGGGAGCAGTTTCCCCCTGCGACCCTGAACAGGATTAAGTGGCAGAAGGTGAGTGAGTGAGAGAGTGGTTTATTAAGATATTTCTTTTATATCCAAGCTTAGGATGGTGCAAGTGCTGAGAAAATAAACGCATACTGAAATTGTTTGCAAAGCTCGTTTCAAATTAAAGAACGTGCCGCACCGAACGAGGGCAATTAAATCAAACAAATAGTATTTTCTGGAAACCAAAATGAACAAAACAGACAAAAAAACAAAACAAAACCAAAAAAAAGTGAAATGCACCTGAACATTTTCAGAACCTGGAAATTATGCATGCTTTCTTTTGTTTTATCGGGAATCCTTGACTTTCTTGACGACTGAAATACATTTAAGTCGTTTGCAAGGTTTGTTTCAAATTGACTTTACGCAAAACATCAGCGCTGGACTTAAACAAAATAAATGAAGTAAAACAAAACGAAACTTTTAGGTTAAACAAAAAAAAAAAAAAGGAAACCCGTTATCAGATGCACTTGAACATTTCTATTTGGAAAAATAAAAAATAAAAAAAATAAAAAATCGTATATTCTATACATGCTTTTTAAAATTTCCTTGGACTTTCATAACATCGCGTAACAAAAAAACAACAACCCTGGAGCGAATGTACAAGTCACTACAAATCTCTAATATATACATAATTCACAGCACCCATGCACATCAACACACGACAACTGATCGCAGAAAACAAAAAGAAACAGTGTTTTTAACGTGCCATATATAACTTTCCCTCCGTTAACCTGGATTCTGTGGCACGCACTGAAGCGCGACACATAAAACATTGCGACACTGGCGCAATTACACGAGTCGGACACTGACGCGTCCTAACATCATTTACCCGCTGTATCTAATGTGTGTCCAAATGTGAGGAATGCACACCACGTTTTCTTTTGTCTCCCATCCTTCTATGGTTGGTATTTAATTCCAGTGCCTTATCACACCACACCAATGCCTCTCACTATTCAGCATGGCTAAACATGCAGTGCGGCTCCCTAGAGTAAACGTAATGTCTGTGAAAGATGACAGCTGCTTTGAATACAGGGCCGCTAGTGTGTCTGGCGCGGCCAGGAGAAGCCGCTCGGTCCGGGGTAATGACACTGCAGTAGTGCTGGAGTGTACCATCGAGTGAGGCAGTGTGTCAACAGAATGCATTGCAGCATAAAGCAAGTCTCCGCTCCTCATCTCTATCAGCCCGTGCAATCAGCCATGAGCGCTGGTTAGTGTCTCGGGCTCGAGGTCACCAACTATCCGCGAGCCATTAGTGAGGGAGGTAATTTGATTCCGTGCACTGATAACATATTAAATAGTTTAGGAATAGTGCTTAGGCCAAAAAAAAAATCCTGCTTACTCCGACAACAAAGAGACTCTTCGGGACGAGTGCCCATACAGAACGCTGTTTGCTTGATAAAGGGGGGAAATTAAAAGCCGCATGGCGCTGTACAGATAGCGTGTATGGTCTAGCCTCCTGCTCTAGCGCCTCGCTAGATCTTCAGGGAACTGCGAGCTTTCTGCCCGCCGATCACATTTCCTAAGAAGTGGATATTGGGTGCATTATTTACCTCCACTGCCAAACGCCGGACTCTAAATGGCATCCCTGCTAATGTCCCATGCCACTCGCGGATTTCCTGATTTTCCAGCACTTTTTTTTTTTTTTTGGTGAAGAAGAAATATTTGTCCAATTCATTTAAACACAGTGAAAATGAAACAACATTCATATATCTCCGTGGCACTTTAATCGTAGATTCAACTGATTTATTCTGTGCATCAGAGGACTATAAGACTTATTTTATAGATTTATTTTCCACATAAAGGGTACATTTCTATCGACTTTAGGCGGATAGTGTACAGGTGAGCAATATGGCAAGAAAACACGTCATAAAGTATAGAAGACATTTTTACGACGTGCGATATACTGATTTGCAAACGGAGAGGCGACGCTAGGCGCGTAACGATATGTCGTGTATCGATTAATCGCGCTGCGAATTCATGACAGTTCAAATTGAGAGAAACAAAAAATAAAAAACAACCATTAATAAGCTCTTAGATTTTCCTAGCTGTAATTGCGTTGTTTAGAGAGAAGAGGGCACGATAATGTACAACAGCAGGGATACGTGGATGTGATGTCACCATAAAAGAAATACAGGTGCTCCCTGTGTTACAATGGCCGGACTTACGAGTTTTCGAAGTTACGATGATGTTTGCGATATGCTAAAAATGAAAAAAATACTTCGAAAATATTGTCAATTCGCACGCAGGCATCGCTGGCAGGCCAGCATAGCGGCGTATGACGTACGTGGACGTTCAGACGACGGCTGGAAGTACGCGGATGACGCCCGGATCACTCACCTCGCGCGATGCCTCACTCTCTCCTACAACTCACGGAGTTACCTTGGATATCGGTGTCTTGTTCAGTGCATTACTGCGGGTTTTTTGTTTGCTTCAAGGGCTAATTTTAATTCAAAAGCATGTCTTCTACAGGAAAAGACTTCTGGGTAGGCTAGGCTAAGCTAGACTAAGATGGGCTAAGCTAGGCTGAGATACCTAAGCTAGGCTAAGTGGTTCAACACAATGGTTCGACATATGATATTTTCGACTTACAATGGGTGTGGCGGAACACATCTCCATCGTAACTTGAGGACTACCTGTACTCGAGGGGGTATTCTGGTTTTTTTTTTTTTAGGAACCCCTCCAGCCAAAAGGAGTGAACAATTCCAGAAAATGTGCTGTTGTTTCCCATCATAGATAGCCATCACTTTACTACAATAAAAATAAAGGTTTTCTTCTTCCATACTGTTCATATCTGGCACTCTGCTTTTCCCTCTGTTTCTTTTTTTTTTGTTCCGTTTTTATCAATATTTCTATATTTCTACAACGTAAGTGATAATTGCCATTCCCATCGCCCACATCGGCAAACATTTTTTAAGCACTAAAACATTTTTCCGTGCACCAATCTCTCGAATACAAACCTGCCCATTGTCATGTCCTCACTCCCCCTCAAATCATTTTAGCTCAGTTCCACTCTGAAATCTCCATCCAAACAGCCCATCTCACGCTCTGTCCCTTTTCCAGCTCCTTTTTTCAGAAGCCCTGTCACTACCTAATATAAAAATTTTAAGCTCTGAATGTGTGAAGAGGTCCTCCAGGTGAATGCCGAAAAGCACCTGAGCGCTTTAATGCCACTGAAATGTGCATACAGCTCATCCGTTTCTCGCAGCCAGGTATGACGGCACCTTTCAAACTGACCACCCGGAATATTTTTATTCAGCTTTGACTAAGTGACTACAGTAAAGGCTGTGCACTCGGCGCTCATCGTGGCAGTGCCACGCAGATGTTTGCAGTCATAGAAGACCAGGCTCCTATCTGCTGATTGAAAAGTGACCTATACGTGACCCGTGCTGGCAAAATGAGTCGGAATGAGGAAATTTTTAAAAGTGAGTTATTGTTACTTCCACATTTTCCATGGTTTGTTGAAATCAGACAAAAAACGACCACCTAGGAACTAGCCACTTTCGTTTACGTCTTTGGAAACTCTCTTTTCATTGGTTCATAAAAGTGTCATTGGGAATTCCATGTGTATTATCAGAAAGTAGAGGAACTACGCTTCACAATGAGACCAAGCATGGGTAGGGGGATTCCCCCGTCTCGCCACGAGCTTGCGGTGAAAAACACGGATTTATCATGGAATATTACGACAAAGGACTAATTAATGAAGACATACGACATGAACATGATGAACAAAACCTTAAAATAAAAGTAGTTTGGGATGTTTTTCTTGCTGTTTTAGATTTTTGAGAAAATCTCATTTCAACTGAAACCATGTTTTGCCTCTTAGCTCATAATGAGCCTATGCGCATTCCGACTCATTTCGGCAGCACGGGTCACATATGCCCTTAAATTGCATTGCCAAGATGACCTTTTTGAATATGGAATTGTAATGGCAGGTAAAATCTGACAAAAATACCACAAAAAAGCAATTTTTTTTATGTGGTCCAGCCATTGATGATATTGCGTCAGACAAAAAAATGGCACATCGTAGAAAAAAAAAATTCTTTGGTTGCGAAATAAATTTGGTAGTATTAGAAAACAAAATGTGATGCGCTCACCGAATCTGCAACCAAAAAGATCCGGCTTGGTCTTATTGGTGGTCATCTAAAAGGCACCATTTCGAGGCAGGATCAGGATTACGCGAAACTCATTGGGAGCTTCATCTATACAAAACACGCTGAAGGACAGAAGAATATTCTGAAGCATTTTTATTATTAATCTGAACTCCTTTTCTGCACAAACCTGGATCTTGAAGATTAATGGCATAAGAATGCAGTCATTTTGCTCAGTCTCAGGTCTTTAGATGATCTTCATCTGGCACGGAAAACATGTTATTGCAGAGTCTGTTATAGATTTTATTGGGATCATCTCACCCAGCGTATGAGATGCATTAATCTTAAAAGGCTGCTGTAATCGCACGGTCTAAACCGGAGCAAAGTGCTCGATATTTGCTCATGAGTCATTGTAAGAATCTGACAGGCAAGACGGTTTTTCCGCACCATAAGGTGACTGGTTGATTTACTGAGGGGCGGGACTTACATAATAAAGCTTTATGCGCTTTACATGTCAAGCAATGGCCTGTCGCTACTCTCTACCCTGTCTATTCAACACACCGAGCTCCCAGTGGGCTCCCTTATCATTTGCCTTGGTGGAAGTCTATGGTAATCCGCTCCTGCCCATTGATTAGCTGCCATTTCCTCCATGCGCCGAGCCAAGCCTCAATGCACTCGCTTCAGGGCCCTAGCCATTGAAATGCCATCTCTCAAATAATTAAGCATATCCCATGCTTTTCCTGCTGTCTCTATAGATTGCTATAGATTGGTCAGTTTTGAGTTCAGCGCGGTGCACGGAGCCTGTGGAAGTCCGTGAGCTTTTGGGCAGGCGGTAATGTGTGCCGTGGGTTTCTGCAAGACTCGCACAGCTTCAGCCTCTCCACTCCTAATTGGCCCATGTCTGCAGATGTGCATTTCTCAGACACGACCTCTGAAAAGCCCTCCAACCTCGGTTTGACAAGGCTTCCTAAAAACAAACACCCCCTCCCATATGGATTTGAGCACCTGCGCATTTGCAAACACACACACACACACACACACACACTTGAAGGCATTCACAAAGGCAGCAGGAGCGCAGGCAGAAGAGTGCAGCTTAACCCCTGCTCCGGCGCCATCCATCAGTGTGAAGAATCGGCACGCTTGCATTGCCTCAGAAAGAGCGCTCACACAGACAGGTGGGATTGAGACGAGGTCCGTAACGGAGGCCTAACCCCTACCTCTATCCTTCAAGGGTCATTCCAGATAGACAGTCTAAAGCAAGACTATCACAACATGTTTGGTGTCTGAGGCTTGCAGCTTATTTAATGTTTTAATGGAGCTATTAGGCTGGGGTTCCTAACAAGAAAAGGAAGCATACGGTCACTGGATTAGCATTGTTCAAACTGAATACTGAAATTATAACGTTCCTGGAGATCTCAGTGATCCAACAGTATGTTAACACTTTAAGTAAGCCTGTGTTATTCCTTCATGGAAAAGAAAGAATGGCATGAAACAGAAAAGTTCAGCATGCTCTATTAGGTTGTGAAAATATAAAAGCCATACCCCCTATTTAAATTTGATGCTGGTGCAGCGTAATACCAAACTGTGTACCGCCATACTGACTTTGTTGCTACATTTGGTCTTTTTAAGACAATCCTTACCAAAAATAATAAGCCTCTCCAGCTCATATCACAGCTGCTGATCTATACAAGTTGAGAGCAGAGGTTCAGTTAACTTCCCACCCGTGTGCAAACCAGTGGATTCATCGATCCCAGTGACCCATCACTGATCACCATTGGTCTCAATGACCAGCCACTTAGCAACGTTGTTCCCGAATGCCCAGTTCTTGATTACCATTGTTCCAACCACAAATGTACTTATCGTCGTTGTTACCAAACTACCAAACCCTGATCACCACTGTTCCCAAGGAATTATTCACCAATTACCATTGTTCTTAAACTGCCAAACGCTGATCATCCATTGTGCCTACATGATCAATCACTAACCACCACGGTTCTCAATGACTAATGCTGTGTTCCATTTGCCGCAGAAATCGGATTTCGGAGCTGGGGATGACGTCACGCCAGACTTAACCCCGTTCCATTTGTACTCGTCACACAACCAATACGGACATCTGCAGGAAACCCGTTATTGCACTTGCTCTTTTGTCCTTTCCCGATGGTTTACTGTGAATTTAATAAAAATATATACAGTGGTATCCCACTTAACGAAGGCCCCGGAGAACGAATGTTCCGCATAGCGAACGCGCGTGACTCGCAGAACGAACGCACGTGAAAAATCGAGTTTTATGTTAAAAAAAAAAAAGGCTGAATACGGCCAAATGTGTCTCAGATGAAGACAAAGTATCACCAGCAGGGGGTGGTTCCAGTTTCACTTTCACTTTCAATTTTCGTGATTTTTTGCGGCGACCTGGAACGGATTACACGATCTCCCATAGAAGTCTATGCACAACGAACTCCCCGCATAACAAACGCGCCGCTGGAACGGATTACGTTCATTATACGGGGTACCACTGTAATGAAAAAGCTGATCTCACCCTATAAATCAGGCATGCCCAATTTTATCCGGAAAGGGCCGGTGTGGGTGCAGGTTTTCGTTCCAACCAAGCAGGAGCCTCACCTGAACCTACTGAAAGCTTAGGTCAACTGATTAAACAGGTGGAATCAGGTGAGGCTCCTTCTTGGTTGGAATGAAAAC
>JAQMCW010000011.1:7424603-7436449 GCA_030068335.1 Chrysichthys cranchii
AAGCTTAGGTCAACTGATTAAACAGGTGGAATCAGGTGAGGCTCCTTCTTGGTTGGAATGAAAACCTGCACCCACACTGGCCCTTTCCGGATAAAATTGGGCATGCCTGCTATATAAATATTACGGTCAAGTTTTAAAATGACATTTCAACTTCGTTTTATTACTATTCTTTAAATTTTACGGGGTGGGGGAAGCCAGGTTTGCTCACTACCAGGTAGCCATTAGACATTAATTAGCAATACCACCTGAAAACAACATATTACGTAGCATTTAGCACATCAAAACACTGTATCAGTGTGACCGCAGCTAAAATTTGGACAGTGCTGTGTATACAACTGATTAAATAAGACAAAAATAAACAGTATATATCTACAGCTTTCAATTACTATTCAGGCAGGGTGCCACCATTTTGGATTTGGGTTTGGTCGGAAATCCAACCTCAGGGGGCATTCCAGATATCCCGACTTCCAAGTAGAAATGGAATGCAGCATAAATACAGACCATCATTTTTCCTGCACAACCAATCACTGGTCGCCATCTCCAAAGCCTAAGCATCTCGTTTTAGTTATATTCTCCAAGTAGCATAACTAAAGAATCAACTCTTGGTAAATTAGTAGGAAAAAGATCCCATAATACGATCATTATATTGAAATTACAGCCTCAAATACGACAACTAACATCAACCGCTGATGACCAGGAAAGATTACTGTGTCACTTGGGAAAATCAGGAAAGTTTCACGCCAAACGTCATAAATCCCCAAAAACCTAGACCGCTTACATGGAATCCTCTCGTATATATACATGGGAAACCCAATGGAATATCACATTTCTATCCTATAAGTAGAACCTTAAACCTAAATATTCCCCAAAAAAAACGGCTACAAAAAGAAAATCTAAGCATCTATTGCACAGAAATACACTCGTAAAAAGACATTTTAAGTGGTGTGTGCTGATGGCATGTTGCGCCGACCCAATTTTTCACACACCCCACCACTACCTTTACTCAATTTGAGCACGTATATCGCTCTGTCATTGGCAATCATCAAATTAATATGACGAGCAAAAGCAGGAGCAGCATGCAGCAGCACCAGGCCTCCAGATTTGTGCGCAGCTGTCAAGGACAATCACGGAAAAACAGGCCTGTGTGACTTGAGTATGCAGCTGTGGTGCAGCGAGTGGCTCATGCTGCAGAGGAGCATATACACTATATGCATTACACACACACACACACACACACACACACACACACACACACACACACTTCACAGACCCATCTGAGACATCACCGGACTTTAGTTGTTCCCTCTGTTATGCTACTTCTCTCCTGCCCCCACTGTGTTCGCTTTTCTGGTCTCTAAATAATACAAAACTAAAATCATTACATAACCATCTCAATAAGTGTTACTTCAAAGAAAAAGAACTAATTTTTTTTTTTTAGAAAACATAAAGAACATACTTTGGTTTAAAAAAAAAAAAAAAATCTTTTTTTAATGCAGATAAGAGGCTCCCAACCACTAGAGGAGTGCAGATTGTGAATATTTCATCTCACAAAAAGCTACTTCTTTTTTTTTTTTAGCAAGCAGACAACTCTGGAGAGTGTTGACAGCCGTACCGTGTTAGACTTTTCTGCAGAAACCTACAGCTTCATCTGTGGCAGAGAGAAAAATAAATAAATAAATAAATAAAATTATGAGCTTCTGGCTGCTGAGAATAACATCTGAATAAATAGGGGACCCTTTCTGAAATAATATATGATCACAAATAAGCCGACTATCTGCATCATAACAGCCTGGATCGGCAGAAGAAAGCTAGGACAGGCTTCCTTAATGTTTGTGCGATGCTTATGTAATCTAAATGTCACATTTGTGCCACACAGGCACCATGTTTTTTTTAAGTGTCGTATTTGCGGAACATCACGTAAGCCTTATGTTCGTTTATAAAAAGCGTCAGGCTTTTGTGTTCATTAAGCATCACTAATGTTTGTTAACTAAGCTTGAGGTTGATGTACATAAGCATGTTTGTGCACCAAGCGTTATGTTTGTGTAATATAAACGGCACATTTGTGCAACAGAAGTGTCGTGTTTGGAACAGAGGCGTCAGGCAAGAGTCTTGGTTATGTAACACGAGCGTTGCCTTTGTATAGGTTATCGCATTCGTATAACGCATGCACCATGCTTGGAACATAAATGGCATGTTGGTGCAACATAAGCGTTTGTATTACGTACGTAACATAAACACTGTATTTGTAAAGGCACATTTGTGGAAAGTACAGTAAGTGTCTCATTTGTGACACTTTTATGGAACATAAGCCGCCACATTTGTATAATAGAATTACCACATATGTCTAATGTAATTACCACATATGTATAATGTAATTACCACATATGTACCATGTAATTACCACATTTGTATAATGTAATTACCACATTTGTGTAATGTAATTACCACATTTGTATAACGTAATTACCACATATGTATCATGTAATTACCACATTTGTATAATGTAATTACCACATATGTATAATGTAATTACCACATACTACATTACGTTACCATCATTTGGCAGACGCCCTTATCCAGAGCGACTTACATTCTTTATCTCATTTATACAAGTGAGCAGTTGAGGTTAAGGGCCTTGCTCAAGGGCCCAACAGTGGTAGCTTGGCAGTGCTCAGATTCGAACTCCCGACCTTCCGATCAGGAAGGTCGGGGGTCTTAACCCCCTGAGCTACCCCCATATGGATAACATAATTACCACATTTGTATAATGTACCACTCATCTAGCCACCTCATACTGCTTATGTTCTGTAAGCGCTACCAGCACGAGTCAGGCAACAGTGTCGATGAAACAAGGAATGTGTGGACAGTCACAGCACCGTTCACAAAGATAAACAGCGTATTTATTTTTATTCATCATGGTTTCCCATGTTGGTGTATTAAGCGTAATTACTAAACAACCCGTTGACTCTGATTAGAAAACTATTTCACAGCGTATAGTAAGTATGAATGGGTGATATGAATAGATTTCATAGTCTGTGCATGTGGCTAGAGAAATGAGTAAATGTGGCATGTGTTAAAAAAAAAAGGCAGTAAGAATGCCGTAGGAATACGAGCTGCATGGATGCACGAGACTGGAAGGGCGTCCGTTCATAGAGACATGTGTGAGACGGGCAACGAAAAACTTGCCAGAAATGTTTTCTCTGTGATTTGATCTCACACATTTGTGAAGTCCCACACATCACACCATCAAGAAACATGCACTCATTGGCCATATAACCCTTAGATCTTATATCAGCGCTGTGGTATAAAATAATAACTTGGACCTTGTATGTAACTGGGATTTTAATCAAAGTTACAGTGAAGATGGATTGAATCTACATTTCACCACTGTATAAGTGATTTGGCTCCAGTGGGTGGAAAGTCCAAGAAAAGAAAAGAAAAAACCTCCTCCAAAAGCTCTACTAAATAAACATGCTAAATATTTGCGTGGTGGTCCGCGTATAAAAATATTCGCATTATGCTCATGGGTGGACGTGGGGATATTTTTACACTGCAGTAGTTCCCTGGGGGCAAAAAGTTTTAGAAATCCTGCAATAAAACAAACAAAAAAAACAACAACAACAAAACAAAAAAAAAAAACTGGCCAGACCACATGCACAAGTAAACTTGCTGCTACACTCTCACACCATTATGGCATTTCGTGCTGTATTGCGCCTCCAGTGAGGCTTCGGCAGGATCTTAAGGTCGTGCCTTACATTTCCGCCAACTAGTGTTGCACAGAAACCTTCTCCATCCTACTTCGCCCCCATTCAGGGCCCCTAATAAACACGGCTGCTCCAGATACGCCATGAGTCAACCCCCGAGGGCGGATTTCTCAACGACGGGCTGCGTGCATTTCAAACATACTCTTCAAAAATAATTGGCACATGTCACTGGCGATAAGAAAAGTGGTTTTTAGTAATCCTGGACATATGCTCAGGACATATGGGAGCAGCTTATCATGTCTGTTAGATGTCAGACAGAATTACACAGGGTCGTCCTATACCCGTGGCTACACGAAAAGAATGCGTTAATGGCAATAATATGGATTTGGAGAGATTAATGGAGTTCAGGGCGTTTACTGTAAAGCTCTCGGCACTTTTTTTTTTGGTACGCCCATTCCCGAGGAGATGAAAATGTTTAAATCTAAGCAGCCTGTAGACAAATATGCTTAGGTAGCATTAGAAGGGAGTGAGCTTCCCTCCTACCTGAACCGCACTCCCTCAGAAATATTTGATTAACTTGGAAATTTATAGCACGGTGTCCTACATGAGCTAAATGCATCCCTAGAGTTTGTTTTTCATTTTCGGGCTGCATGCGTCAACTGCATGAATACAAAGGACGAGAAGGCAGCCCTGGGCAGTTTCATCTCGGCTGCCAACGCTGCTAAATGGTCCCCGTGCCCATATGGATCGCCATGGTTCGTAATTAGCCAGCTGAACTGTGGCTCGAAGGTACTGCACTGTTTATTCCACAAAGCTCCAGGCTTACAACATGGCATACATGTGGGTGTGTGTTTGGCGGGGTGGAGTATGACCAAAGTTCTTCAAAGGAACTGTTGGAAGTGATCGTGCTGCTGGCTGGACTCCAACGCATCAAAGGCCTGGCAGACCTGCAAGAGAGGTAGCTTTAAAGAAAGACAGCGAGAGAGAGAGGAAAAAAAACGGACTTGCACATCTCTCGCTGTGCACTGCCTTTGGGTGCTCTGGCTTTGCGTTCGGGGACGAGGCCAGTGGGTGAGACGGGGGACAGCGATGTAGAGATGAAAGTCAGGCCAGACTGGTTCATACTGTGAGTCTACAATAGGTACAGGGCACATGGTAAAAAACTCATTAGAGTGTGTGCTCTTCCAGCTGACCTCGCTCTGTAACAGTCTACCAGTGGCGGAGTCACAGCCAGAAGGTGTGTGTGTGTGTGTGTGTTTGTATGTGAGCGAGTCTGAAGCTCGTGCCGGCAGGGTGGACCCAAGCCAGTGTCATCTGGGGAGCATCTTTCAGACACAGCGAGTGATCAGACAGGACCGAAATTGGAGATGTGCTGCCCGTGATCTGGGCCAGAACTATCAGCCAATTAAAAAACAGGAAAGGAGGGTAGACAGATGTGTGTCTCAGTGAGGCAGGACGGCGTGGACGTGAGAACGCGGGGAGCTGCCGGGCTTTGATCAGGCTCCGCTGGGCACGGCTCGGCCTCTCCAGGGACTCGACCATTACTTCCCTTACAAGTCTCGATCTGACAGGTGGAACCCTGCGAACAGACGCCAATCCCACAGCAGCACGCAAGATCTGCAGCCAATTATCAAATCAGGAGATGGAGTCATCTCCTTGAAGGACTTTAACCAAAAAGGTCTCCTGGGAGACGGGGCAAAGATGTGGAGGCGGTGAGTGTAGGTGCATGGAGACGTGTGCCACAGCAGACGTGACACTTTTCCTTTCTCAGGAGGTTTAGGTGCAGTCTGGTTCGAAATGCTAAAAGTGCGGACAAAACTTTAATATCACATCAGCTCCTTTTTCGTGCTTTCTTTTTTTTTTTTTTTAAATAAGTAAACACATGTTGTGTGTCAGAATTGATAGCAGCCCAGATGCACAACAGCAAAACCTGGCAGCTGCTCATCTGTTGCTGTCTTGGTCACAGCATGAACCAGAACAAAATAATAGGGGGAAAGATTGTTTGAACACAGTTTGTATGACAAAAAAAAAAACATGCAGGGCATTAAGGATAGACTGAAAAACATTATGGCTATATCCTGTTAGCCACATCAGCTTGCAAGGAAATATTCATGCATTTTCCTACCTACAGTATTTTCTATACTGGCAAATCATAGCTGTCATGAATTGCTCCTCTCATTGTAAGCGGCACTTCCATGGACACCACTTTTTTTTTATTTATTATAACGTGCATTCTCTCCTGTCCTGTCCTTGGTGTGTTACCCTATTGTGTGCACCTGTTCTGTGTCTAACCCATGATTAGTTACTCTATTTCAACCCTATTTGCTCACCATATCTTTGCAAAGTCTTTGTCAGATTCTTCATGTTGAGTGTGATGATATAATCCCGTGATTTGCCTTGCAGCTGTCTTACTGTCAGAGATACTGTACTTACAGTAATCACCACTTTCTGACAAATTAAATCACAGACTTCAACAAAGATGTGGTATAATACAATAAAGTCCTCTTTATTTCTGAACAAACATTCCAAGACAATCTATTTCGACTGCTTCATTTGAGGATGCTAGGAATTGCTGCACCTCTACAGCGCACCAGTGCATTAGGCATATCAAACCAACCTAATAAACTAGCAACTTCGGCAAATCCCTTAGTACACATTTCTGGATATTGGAGTCATTATTGAAATGCGTACAATAATAATTTGGGCAAGTTTTTGAGGGTTTTTTTTTCTTCACTTGTTTTTAGACCAACGAACATCTTACACTGTAAAGAAAATGACTCTAGATTTAAGAACTCTAAAACATAATCGCAATAAATAACTATGATATTTTACATTGCAGAAACCGGCATGCAACCCAATTAATTTGCTCATTTGGTTGCAAACACTGAGTTTAAGCATCTTGCTCAAGGACCCAATTAAGGCAGTGTGGTTGTGTCGGACCTTATTTGTGACTCAAAACCACGAGCTCAGCTAGCTTGCATTGATTCGTTGCCGTTTTTTTGCCTTTTTTTTAGTGGCGTTGATGTTATGTGTTCGAGTCCCTGCAACGCTAAGCCGTCATGGTTGGGCAAGACCCTCCAAGCTTCAGCTTAGTTGTACCCTGCATCAGCCTAATGAGCTTTGGGTTGTGTTATTTTAGCCAACATTAAGATATTACATTACTTTACAGTAAACATGTTTTGTAATTGTTTGCTGTAAACTGTTCAGTATTTATTTTTTTTTACGTTTGTCCAATTTGACGTTGTTTATCAGCTGTATTTATTTTGGAATTATCATGGTTTGGATCAACCCTGATTAATTGCAGGCTAATACCTATAAGAACTCAATAAACCTGTAGACCCTTGGCTACGCTTGGCTATGAGAGCACTGGGGGGGTCACCAGACCTCACTTTGAGAACCCCTAGGCTACAGTCCCAGTGGCTACTTCTTGTAAATCCGTTTATAAGCTGCTTCTTGGTGAGAAAACATTGGCACAGTTTAATCAGATTAGCTATTATCACACAAGTGGGCATAACAAGGCATATTTAACTGCGACAGATAATCTTGAGACTCGGAACGCTTTGTTATTCAGGCTGCAGTCCGGATCTGCGCATGTCATGACAGTGCACTGTGCTTCCATTTCATGAAACGATGAAGCGAACGTTAAAGAAGTGCTAAAGACTTTTCGAGGTGAAAACTCAATCTTTTCCCCCGGAGTCTTGTGCCTGTGTGGAAGGACAGATAAAAACTCTTCACACGTCCCTGCATGTGCATACTTATCTGCGAGGCCATAAGCAGCCACTGTAAAATCTCCCCTTTTCACTGTCTGTATTGGGAGCGCTGGCCTGCGCTGGGTAAATTGGCTGGACCAGCACTACTCATCCTCACTGTGCAATTAGCCACGGGTGGATGCACAATCAACATGGCTGGATATTTCTCGTTTTCCTCAAAGTCTCTTTCTATTAGCTGCTTCTTCCTGGGGCGAGGCTCAGTGGCCACGGCAACGTCGAAGGTCCTTAACACATCTGAAGACGGCTAAAAATACATTTTGCAGAAGTCTCGGCCTGTGTGCGGGGAGCCGCTGATTGACATGAGACATATCCATGACTGAGAAGCAGAGAGGAAACATGCCTTTACAGCAGCCTCTTGATATGAGTGGCTGTGTCGACCTCCGGAAGAGCACTCTTATGTCTGAGTCGACACATGCCAGTCAAAAAAAAGAGGAGTGATCTCAATCAAGCATGGCAACCCTGTACCTACCCACTACCTGCCCTTCCTAAGCGTGATCTACCATAATATTAAATAATTCAAGCACAACACTGCCGATAGCACAGTGCCATCAGATAGACGTCAGATTCCAACCACTGGTTAAGTCAGTAAAGTTCGTGCTCGGCTACAGCAAGTGAATTAAAAGTTGAATTCACTTAATTTCTTATATTTGGCTAATTCTGTAAAATTGCATTGTTCAGATTTGCCCGTTTACGCACAATGGCTGCAATGTTTTAAGGCCCCACGCTGTCACTTCCCTGCTTTGTGTGGCATTTACATGAAAAGCGACAGCACAGACGCTGGATCTGTTTTGTATCTTTTGTCTCCATGCTCTTATAAATGCATAACATGTAAAGAACAAGTTTGTTCTGTAATGAATTAATACCGATCGAGTTGTTTCTAAACACGATCGTCAAAAAAATTACAATTAAAAACGACAGCTAATAATAGATTTGGACCCAATCTTTAGGACCCTGTCCGTCAAAATGACAGACAACGGAAACGTCTAGCACAGCCTCTATACAGGACATGCCATTATTGGAAAATAATCCACTTTAAAATGGTAAATGTAGCTCTGCCTCTCGTCAGGCCACGTTACACCAAGGCATCGTTGATTATTTTCCAGCACACCCTGGTTATGGTGTATTCCTTATACAATAAACCCCTTTGAATTTTGGCAGAAATAAGACTGAAATAAGGGCTGTGATTTAAGCATAAAAAGGCCAGAATGTGTCAGGCAGATGGCATTAAAAAGGGGAAGTTTAAAATAAGACGTTGGCATCACAAAGCTAGCTAAAGATGGATTTTAAGGGGGAAAAAAAACCATAGTGGGGGAGTATGTCCTGACACAAATAGCCATCTATTTCTAAGTTATTCCAGCCTACATATGAAGTTTAAGGTTGGATAAAGAGGTTTAAGAAGGAAAATGAGGGAAAAAGATAAGAATAGGGGAAAAGAAGGAGGTCATTAGGATGAAAATCAGCACTATAATATTTGCCAGAGGCTTTATATCAAATTGCCTAGTTTTGGCCTACAAATCACAAAAGTGGGAGCACTTTGGATCAATGCCTATAGGAGCTCAATGAGCAAAACTATAACGCGTGGGAGGAAACAGAAAGAAAGAAGTAGGCTAACATGATAAAAAGTCGTTGCATAACAGTCACACTTCATATCAAGTTTGTCAGCTCTAGTTTTATTTATTTATTTATTTTTGGCCTTTGTTTCTTTAGCTTTGCAATGAATCTAGCTAATAGCTAATAAGTTATAGACTCCCCAGTGTAGTCTTGCATAGGGGGTTGCCAGTATGACCAATATAATGCCCGCTAGTCATACTGGCAGTACCAGCATATGTTTTTCAGCAGGGACACTATTAGCACCAACATAACTTGTCATAAAATGTTTCACAAAATGATCATGGTTTTCAAAAAAAAAAATCTGCCTGTGTGATTTCTAACATTGTATGGAGCCAAGTTTTACTAATTGCAAAATAACACAATGCTACATTACATAGCTACAAGCTACAGCTCAGTTTCCCTTACTTGTTAGCAAGACTAGCATCAGAGCTCCTGTGCTAAACTAAATAAAGCAAGCCCCAAGCTTTAATTTGGAATTTATTATATTTTTTTGTACAAATGGTAATACTGAATCAAATGATGTCTTTTGAGATGATGTGTGTCGATTTTATTGTGTTGACGCGTGAAAGGCTAACATGGTAGCTGTACGCTTCCCTTAACTATTTACCAAACCTAGCATCGTAGCTCCAGAGCCCATCTAAACAATGAAATCTACAGATGACCAACATGTCCTGGCTGATTGACTACATTAAGGCAAGGGACACACACACACACACACACACACACACACACACACACACACACACACACACACACACACACACACACACACACAAACTTCTATGTTTCTTTCCCTCTTTTCTGGCTATAATAAATATTGAAGTGTGCTGCGGGCTTCATATTAGATTCGGCTTTACTGCTGGATCAGCATGAGCAGCCCATCCTTGACTAGGATTAAGTACAAATCTGATTTAAGGAGAATCAGCAAATGAGTTATTTGGACCTAACAAGACCCTTAAAGCCTCTTTACTACCACTGAAAAGCCTCTGCATCAGGATTGTGTGTACAGTAATCAGATGAGAAGCAGAGGAGTCATTTACCATCCTGCAGCAATGGAGCGCTAATGTCAAAGCTAGCCGACAGGGGCAAGCCTGAAAGAGCAGCCTATCGTTAAAAAAAATTAGCCTGTCCGCCCCATCTCGATGTCCGGCACAATTACCGGCCCTGTGGGGTGCCTTCTAAAAAATGTGCCCAGCGGCCTGGGCGATGACGAAACGGAGACCGAGAAAAAGAAAGAGAGAGAGAGAGAGAAAGAGAGAGAGAGCAAGGTGAAGCTAGAGGCTCATGTGCAATGCTAACTACGCCAGCATGCCTCTAGGGATGAGCTGAGAGGTTTAAGTGGCCCGAAGGCTGCGTCCAGATCCACAGCCTTACACACCTCGCTGGCTCCGTAAAGCACTTCAGGTCTTACAAACCATGCAATGCAGACATGTGAGAGCAGGACCGTGTGGTGATTAACAAGCTGAATGTGTCACACAGACGAAGACAACCTGAGGAACTGTGTGGGAAAAAAGGAGCTCGGTTAAGCGGCTTAGGAGTGTAGCAAGCTTGAGGAAATTAAAGTTTATGAAAAGACGTTAACATTACCAAAAACAAAACATGGCGACACTGGTTAATCTGTCATTGCAAGCATATGTGTGACGTTTAAAGTTGAATAAGGAGATCAAATTAGAAGAAAAAAGACTGAACGACAAGGGCTAAAAATGCTATTTACATTTATTGTATCCAAATCTGCAATCCCGATCAATTATCCAAATAATTTGCAATACTTTTACTGCTCTTTCTTTCACACCGTAGACTATAAGCCTGTGTTTCTTCATGGACAAATCACTGCAGAGCAATAAGGCTGTTCCTGAGTCAACTAATTGCTTCCTTTAAATGTTAATTTGAACACAATTAGAGTCTAAAGAAATAAATTAATAAATATGGCACCGCACCCAAACAGACAATTAAAACATATGAACAAGGTGCTTGTAACGCAATGCAACAGAGTCAGGGCTTGATTTAAGGGGAGATGCAAAAACATGCCATATTCACAGTTTAAAAATGTTAATAAAAAAAAAGAAACAAAAAACTGGTTTTCCATCCGTTTCAATTAAAATTGTTACGTCGTATCACCCATTGAACACTATAAGAAGATCTTTTTAACTGTCCTTGAAATTGTACGAGAATAAAACCACAACAAAATAGCTAGCATGCTAGCTAGGTAACTAGCAGTCACGTGTCATTTTTGTTACCACTATGTGTAGAGGTTTTGGCAGTTTCGGTTTCTTTCCATTGTAAAATTGGGGGATGGCATTTTTCCTGAGCTGAAAAGTAATTAAAGATTCAGCCTTCTGTGGGGGAAAAACACTTCATTGTGAGCTTTTTAATGCAACGTTTTAGCATTTAGCATTTTATTTAACAAAAGTTTTATTGTTGGTCAATTTATCTATTGATTAGAAACTGGGGAAAAAAAGCGCCGTTGGGCCAAGCTGAGCGACAGCAAACATCTTTAAAACAAAACTATGTCTAGCATACCATACACTAACTACAGGTAGTCCTCAAGTTACGATGGAGATGCGTTCGGCCACACCCATCGTAAATCGAAAATATCATAAGTCGAACAACTGTGTTGAACCACATAGCCTAGCTTAGGTACCTCAGCCTAGCTTAGCCTAGCTTATGTAACCAGGTTGAAATTCTATGTTTATAATTTATTGTTTTTTCTGTTTGTTTGAAACTTCACCAACATCTCAAATGTTCTTTTATTTGATTAGTT
>JAQMCW010000011.1:7466810-7477889 GCA_030068335.1 Chrysichthys cranchii
TATATATATATGATGTGCACTCCAATAACACTCTAGGGTTGAAATTTGAAGTATTTCAATTTGTGACCTTCAGCGTTAATTTAAAAAGAAACCTGAAATGGAAAGACATTTTTGATGTTTGAGTTATATGAAACGACAGGAAGGCGAAATGGAAAGGCTACCTTTCAGAAAATGGAGAGCTCTTTAATTATATCAATAAATATTGCGAGAGGTGAAAACCTAGCTTTAACTGCTTTACATCGTTCAGTGGAAACGTTGACCATTCACAATTGTGTTTTGTTGAAATTTTTTAAAATATCACTTCTGTTTCGCACAAAACTGCAATAGAAACACAGCTAATATTATATTGACATATTACTCAGTCCTAGATCAAAATTCTTTTCACTCCATCTTTCTGATAATAAATCTGCCCTAGAGATCAAGCTAGTCAAGTAATAATCAGAGTTGTAAGTGCTTTTGCAGCATCATTCTTGATCAGTTTTTTTTTTTCTTATCAGCACACTTTTGAAAGAAAACAAAAAAGAACCAGATGACACTGAGCAACTATTCATGGAGAATGACTTCTCAGTTGTGTAATAAGCCGAGCTTTGCTTTAATCTCCTCATAATAGTTTTTTTACTCTTTTTTTTTTTTAATATACAGTATGTAGCATTCATATAAGCTACCAAAGACTCCTTCCTAAAGACCATCCTCTCATAAGCATGGACTTGTACTTGGCATGCACTATGCAAATCAAATGAACTCTTCCTTATGAAATGAACCACCAATTTGCATCATTATGGAATGTGGAATCATCCTTAACAAATATTCATCAACCTCCAAGCATTCTCATGCCTTTAAAAGTTACAAATGGAATGGGTAATAGATTTCCACTTTTATGCACACGCTGGAACGGTGCATATTAACGACGACATTAATGAGATGTCATACGACGTTAAAAAAAAAAAAAAAAGCTTCCTCATTTGAAAAGTAAATCATTCCTTTTGTGTGCTGCTTGAAGTCTCCTGGGCTGCTCTTGTTTTTCACTGGTGCGTATAAAGGAGGGGTATATTTAAGCACAAGAGGCTGCACAGATCCCAGTGCATTTAACAGAAAATGTCTTCCCATGTTTAACCAGATCACTTATTTGTGTTGCGCTACCATGCAGCAGTCTGTACACACATGCTTCTGCACACGCTCTCTTCCTCTTTCACTCTCTCTTCAGACGAGCTCTTTTCCTGTTCTAGTTGGAGAGTGACACTAAGGAAGAAGCACGGCGCATGCAAATGACTCCTTCAAGGGCTGAGTCAAAGCAAAAATGGCATGCATCATGACCTAAATTCCCTTCTCTGAGAATGAAGAGAGCCACTTGGTTGAAGAGTACACGTTCGTTAGCAAGCATGTGACTCAAATGGTAACCAAAAGCTGGTAGTTAACGCATTTAAATGAGATTGAGAGAAATGCTTGATAATGGTTTACATGCTCAGAAAACTGGTACTTACAAGCAAAGGTGGAATAAAAATTACTGTGAAAATTATATGTAAACGAAAGTGTAGATAATGGATTAATACACTACTCAAGCTAAAATGTACTCAGGTGAAAGTCAGAAAGTTACTAGGTTACTAGTACTCAAGTACTCGGAACAAGGAGACAAGGAAACTAGCCTAGTTTTGCCGAGCTCTCAAATGTCAGCATATGCATGCATATCGTAGAATCACCCTGGTATCGCTCACTGCTTGCTAGCTAATGGTAGCTAGATTGAAACTGGGCTATCGAGACTCCTCTTACACAAGCCTTTAAATGGGTTATTGCATTGTATTCGTCTTCTGCCGCTTAATCCTGTTCAGGGTTGCGGGGGGGAAGCTGGCGCCAATCTCAGCTGACATCGGGCGAGAGGCGGGAGTCAGCCTGGGCGGGTCGCCAATCCACCGCAGGGCGACACACAGAGACAGACAACCATTCACACTCACATTCACACCTACGGCCAATTTAGAGCAGCCAATTAGGGTTATTGCATTGCTTTTTCATTAATTTTGCAAGGGTTTCTAGTATGAATGAATGCCTTGCAAGTCGGTTTTGGTGAAAAAAATGCTCTGGTGCTCCTGTTTCAGGCTGTTCTAGTTTGGTGGAGGAATAGGTGAGGGGAGCACGACAGGATTTCGGCTTTTGCTCATGAATATTCATGAAATGCAAAGGTATCGCCTCTGATTGGCTAACAGCACTGTGACGCTCCCTCCAGTGGTTCATTGAAGATCTCTTCGGAGATACAGCCTTATGTTTTTGATCCTGAATCCGAACACTAACATATTCCGCCATGTTTTCAACTTGCTGTTAGCTGCTCTAGTCTCAACAGTTAGCTTCTAAACTGTCTTCCCATGGGCGGTCGCAAGTCAAGGTGGGTGAGGCCATGACTGCTAATTTTCAAAGTTCAAAACGCTTTTTCTGATTCGCTCGTTTTTCCGTCTATGTTCTTTCTATGGCTAATGCAGGCTGTGGGGGTCGAAGAACATTTTTCCGTGCAGCATGCATATGCAACTCGGAGTGACCCATCGTATTTCACAAAGAGCAAGTATTAAACGCTTTCTCGACACCTTTAACAACGTTCAGCCAGTGGGTGAAAATTCCTCTTTTAGGCTGGCCAGTTAGCTGGACTGGCAAAAAAAACCTTACTAAGTTTACATAATTCAACTGCATACATCTGTTCCATCTATTTTAGTTGTCTTATTTGTATTTAATTTCTAAAACCCTGCTGTAGGCACGGTTGTCTCACAGCAAGAATGGGTCGAAATGGGCACCTTTCTGTGAGGAGATTGCATGTTCTCCCCGTGACATGCACAGAGGGGATTAGGCTAACTGGCTACTCTAAGTTACCCATAGGTGTGAATGGCTGTATGTCCATGGGTTTTGGCCCTGTGGTAGATTGGCGACCTGCCCAGGGTGTTCACCATCTCGCGCCCAAAATCAGTTGGGGTTGGCTCCAGCTTCCCCCCACGACCCTGAACAGGATTAAGTGGTAGATGTTGAGTGAGTGAGTGAACCCTTGTGAAAAGTCTTAATACCCTAAGATGATACTTTAATATAGTAGTGGAAGTACAATTACTCAAGTATTTTTCATCCATGATAAAAAGGGTACTAAACTGTCCTGTTCCTTGTAGCTGTAGTAGCATGGTCAAGCACACATCTTTTGTACCTTTTATTGTGTGTCTATTACCTAGAAAAGTGCATATTGGGCCCCTGTACCCTCCGGAGACCCAAACTCCTGATGACACCTGACAACCTCTAGACTTGATCAATGTCTTCAAACAGGAAGACGTTTGTCCAGAGAGTAAAATGAGGACCATATGAGGACACACACACCATGTAGTTAGGAGAAACTGTGATGTCCTTATATGAGGACTGTGGGGTTTCATGAGGTTAAAGAGTACGATGGTTCAATTATGGACCTTCAGTGCTTTTAAAGGTAATCTATATCCATATTTTCCAGGTAAAATATATACACGTTAAATGTAGGAAAGAAAAGGGTTCCACCCCAGCAAAGGTGCATTATTTTTTCTGAGAGTGTAAATGTTTCTATGAAAGGATTACTATGAGCTTCAAACAGTAAAAGAATAAAAGCACATATCCAGCTGCTCCAAATCTTCTTTCAGTCTAAAAACCTGTTGTTTAAACATGTGTATTTGGAACAGGGAACTGCAAAAGAGGCGAGGAACCTATCAAGTAAGCATCATCGCCTGCCTGGTATTCATAATAATGTAGCCGCAAAATGAACTGCGGCCTCACCGCTGAAACTGTGTTCAAATCAAGAGAAGGGAACATCGCTGAAGGCGCAATGCGCACCAGTGGGTCTTACGACACGATTAGATGCCACTTTGACTGCTAAACGCTGGATGTTGGTCCAGAGGCCCCTCAGGCAAACTGTCTTCACGTCAGCCCTTTGGCAGCCGCAGCGTTCGCTTGTTATCATCAGAGAGCTGGCTGTGATCACTTGAGAGTGTGTCAGAACATCTCTAGTCAGGAGACTGTCTAGTCAAGAGGTGCCTACACCATCAGTGGTGGTGGTGGTGGTATCATAGAGGAACACTAAACAATGTAAAGTTGCCCTCCGTCCTTAATGCCAAACTATGGAGCATGACGGTATTCACTCTCCTGGGTATCTAATGTACAGATGATATATCCTTGAGGGTACAACCCCAGAGACAAACGTGTGCCATGCAAGGTATGGCTTAGTATCTTTTCTGAGAATGTTTGTTATATACAGGGTGTAGTGGCTCAGTGGTTAAGGCTTCGTGCTGCTCTTCTGCAGGTTGCGAATTCAAATCCCAGGGGCAGTACCCGTCTGCCACTGTTGGGTTCTTGATCAAGACGCCTAAACCTTAACTGCTCAATTGGAAAATGCTTTGTGAATGCAAGCACTGTACATTTGTCCAAAGGTTCCTCAGACAAAATTAGTCCACTTTAGGAGATCAGCTCCAGACCAGATATTGTGCAAGGCCATGGTTGCTTATACTGTCTGGGAAAAGGTACCAGACTGGAACTTCAAGCTAGAAGCAATGCAAAAGGTGCATCCCTGGTTCTCAAGGTCCAAAGACATACCTTTAAATAGTTTTAAAAGCACACTATATTCACTTTCCCAGGTAGCTAAAGGTACCAAAGATAGCTACCATTCCAGGAACAGGTATTTCTAAGCTGGAAGGTAAAATTTATGAACCATGTTTGTGCTAGACTGATGACTCAGACCTGTTGTGTAAAGTGGAAGAAACTCACTCAGAGTTCCAAATTGCTCCATGTTGGGTTTCAGGAAAGGTTGTGCACAAACAATCACTAGGTCACAGTAAGGCTATTACTGGAGGGGCATAAATTGCTGTTATGCTGCAACTTCATAATTAAAGAAAATTTTGCATTTTCTACATGAGGGCTGCGACGACCTCTTGCAGCGACCAGCTCCAGCTCTTGTACAACGTTTCCTGGATGTGAGGCATACGAAATGATTGTAATGTGCTACTTTTGGAACCTCCTGTCTGCAATTCACAACACTCAACTCACAGGGAACCTGAGAGGTGTTGATTATGCGAACCTGATAGCAGCATGGCGCTGATTAGGAGCCAGGGAAACCTTTGTGCTCTGAGCTCTCCCATGGTGACCTGGATCACGGTCTCACACCCACCACCGCCAGCGTCTCGCGGCCTCCTGACCCCTCCCACACCCTTGACGCATCAGTCAAGCTTTGGCTGCACCGCCATGGCCCCGAAAGTCTGAGACCGATGTGGGCAGCTGCCATTCACCCCAGTGCAAACTTATCTAAGGCCAGCAGCTCGTACAGCCGGCTTGATTTGCTCTGCCACCAGGTCTACGCCTCATTTCCCCTACGCCAGTCTTCGGCGCTCACTTGTCAGTAAACGCAAAAGAGTAAGACTGTCAGCATAGACAACCGCCATTGATTTCTCGAAAGGTGTGCAGTGATTCCTGCACGCAGAGAATGGCTTCAATAAGGTGTGAAACGATTATTTACACATCCTGGCATATCATCAGCCCCCCCCCCCCCCCCCCCCCGTGCACCTAAACAACAACAACGAAAAAATCTCATTCAATCGAGACGCAAAATTAAATTACACACCGAACGGAATGTGTTGCCGTTGCATTTCTATTTCATCGAATGTATAGACCTTTCACAAGGAGACGAGTTGCCAGGGGCAGCACTGACAGTCAATTAATTTGTGCAGATAGGAAAAAAAGAGGAAAAAGACTGCGTGCTCTCTTTTAATGCATTCCTCATAACAGCAAATGATCCTGAAATTCTAAATTTCTTTGTGGGTGGCTAATCCGTGCCACCAAATGCGCCTGGGAGATGCTTTCCAGCCCCTGATTGATGCTTGTACTCTTTGCTTTTCACATGCAATGACAAACTCGCTATTTCAGTGCATTAGGAGCCTCTCGTCACAAAACATCCCCAGTCTGCAGCAACGCACTCTGCCTTTTTTTTTATTAATACTCCATAATCCGACAGCGAGATAAAAGGGCTCAGGTGTGGGTAAATATGGCTAGATTAAGGCCGAGTAAGAGACGGTGCCCTCATCTTACATCCACGCCTCACATAATGCAGAGCTTCTGATAAACACACTATCAGCAGAATGGGGAATGTCCATAGCAGGGCTGAATGCACAATCAATTCTGCTCAGTCCTCCCTCCTTTTTCTTCTCTGGCTATGTCTTTCTTGACTGGGTCAGCCTAAACCTAAGGCTCAGATCTTCTACTTTGTCCTGCAAACTGCAGCGAGGGTTTGACACAGGGATTGATGGTTCTTTCCATGGCTATCAAGCGATCTCCTCGGCTACTCTTCTCTTCGGGACATTCATGTTGGCTTTCAGATCTCCACCAGGATGCTGTCAGACATAACACTAGCCTTCTTTTTAACACTTTTTTTTTTACAGGGTATGTGTTTGTTTTATTTTTTCATATTCTCTTTCAGTATACCGCATTAATATTCCAACTTATACCACAACGCTGCTGAATCGGTGATTCCATATTGGTCAGAAGGTGTTCATGAAATTGTCTATAACACTCGCACTGTGGGTAGTTTTGGCTGGTTTGTATTCATGTGCTTGTTCGAATCCATGATCATTTTTAGAAATTAACTAGCTGATCACCCAGTGGCTTCGCTCACTGAGTGCAAGGGAAAAAAAATTAAATGGAGTATTTTTAAAATAAGTTTGTGAATTACCAATTTCATTTTTCAACAAATAGCGGTCGTACGTCACCGTACGTTTCAAACGCGAAAAGAATTTTCGATATTTAGATCACAGTTTTCTGAAATAATTACTCACCAAATAGACGTTTACTTCTTTTCGATCTCAGTAAAAAAACTCTCACACAAATAATAACAACGCGTAAAGACGACATCAAAATGGCGTCCGCAAACGAAGCGATTAGTCCAAATGTAAGCGCTAGCGACGCTGTTTCCAGTCGTACGCACGTATAATACGTCCTGTGGTCGTACGTCATTTCCGCGAAAATTCAAACGCGAAAAGAATTTTATACATGATGTGACAGATTATCATCCATAAAAATTTCTAAACAATTTTTTTTTATTGTGGATTGTACGTGCTTTTTGGGTTCTCTCTATATTATAGTTTTGTGTTATTATAACAAGAGCTAATTTAATAAAATGTAAGACCTCTTGTTCTCAAGTGTTGGTACAACTGTAATCAGGCTCTTTGGGACCTGCTATGAAAGGAAAAAATGGACTTTGAGGTGATAACAGGAGCTCACCGTTGATTATTTTCCCATACCAGCACATCCCTATGTGTTTTACTCCTCACATATTCATTTCAGTTTTGAATTGTGATAATGTGATAATAGCTGTCACTGTGTGTATCAGGTGTCGGGGGCCATCACTGGGGAATGCTGGGTCAAGTCACATTAGACATTTAAGCCCTATTATAGCTTTATTCCAAGCTGTTCCACAGGTTCGTGTTGCACTTAAATGTGTGAAAGCACAAGCTGTGATTTGTTTAAACTAATTAATTTTTTTCACTGAGGCCATCGACAAGACAAATCTGGCTCCCTTAAAGCGCTTATATTACCTTCAGTTGCATCACATTTCATAATAGAGTCATGCTACTTTCTCATTCAAAGTCTATTCCATAAGCAGTTCTGTGCAAGGTTTAGGATGACAGCTGTAAGCAGGGCGTTTTCCCCCCCTTTATTTTCCTGTTACAACACGGTATCAAGGGACGTTATCGGTGTGTTCTGTCTTTGCTTCTGTCACTGGGTCTGTTCCATCATATACACCAAGATTAAAGCAAAAAAAAAAAAAAGATCTACACGTATACTCTCGGAGTGAGGTCTCCGAATGCTTCTTTTTAAGGCTCTTAGGTGGGAAAAATTAAAATGCAGATAATCTGAATTCTCCAATGTGTCCAGAGGTCTTTTCTTAGCCTTATTTTATTATATCTATAATTGGATGTTGTTATTCAGCGTTCACTCCGTGCAGTGATTTTTATTACACTGGGGAATAAAAAAATAAAAAATCATCCATTGTGATTTCCCCAACCGGCAGACTAAAGACGTGTCTCAGACTATTCAATAAATGTAAAGCAGACAGCTGATCCTATTTAAGCACTTCACCTTACTTTACACACAGAGACAAGGAAGTGCCTCGAGCAGTTGAGATATTGTCAGTTAAGGAGCACTTCAGTTTCATATCCCCAACTCGCTGTGTTCAGAGCATGTCAAATGCACTTTTTCAGAGTCTTAATAACCGAGACTAAGCTACATGAAATTCGCTCATCTGACAGACGTCACTGACGTCACTCTGGGTTTATGACATTACATGAGGACAGCTGTTATTGTGGTATTATTTTTAGTATGATTATGCTATATTTCTTGTCTGTACGTTGATCAATTTCCATGGGTTTGCGAACAGACGCTAATAACAAATAAGGAATAAGATACGATGGATCATAGTGTTATACGAAATTAATCCACGCCTGGGTGCTGTGGTAGAGCCTGACATATGTGACCCGTGCTGGCAAACTGAGTCAGAATGCGCATAGGCGCATTATGAGCTAAGAGGCAAAACATGGTTTCGGTCGAAATGAGATTTTCTCAAAAAAAAAAAAAAAAAGCCCTCATTTGTTGATCCCCAGGAGGTCCTGGGTTCGAGCCCCGGGTTCGGCACGGGTGCCTTTCTGTGTGGAGTTTGCATGTTCTCCGCGTGGGTTTCCTCCAGGTACTCAGGTTCCCTCCCACTGTCCAAAGACAGTCCGTCCTCTTACATCGCAACCCCTGCCCCCCAGTCCGTCCACTTACCTCGCAAGCCCCAACACCACCACCGGTCCGTCCTCTTATCTCTCAATACCCCCCGGTCCGTGGTAAACAGGCCCTACGTGAAAGTGGTCCCCGGTACAAGAAAGGTTGGGGACCACCGGTGTAGATTAAATCTGATTATTTGGTAACTTGTACGTGGATTGGACTAACGTTAATTATTCATGGTGACCTTGTTTACCGCTGATCTGACAACAGCTGTCATTGTTACAAGGTAGCAGGTGCTATCTTAAAGGGATGTTGGAGTGGATTTGGTTTCTTATTGGTGACACTCAGGATAGGACAGAATTGTGTTAGGTTGCCGTTGTGCTCGGATGCGACGTTCATGTCGAGGGATGGACTGGACTTGTACTGTGAGTTTTCCAGTCTGGTTAAAATGTTCCTGTATGTAACAGTGTGTGTGTGTGTGTGTGTGTGCGTAGATGTTATTGTATGAACTGTGGATGAGCAATTGTCCTTTTAACAATAAAGCTCTTGGGAAGGAGAATCATACTGCTCGCTTTGTTTGTAAGCGACTGTGACAAACATATCCACCATCAACCTCCACCATTGCCTCTTTGCCAATTTCAGATCAGTAATCTTCTGGTATGTGCTTTATATTTGCACGTGTTGTTGGGTATTTTGCAGCAAGGGCAGCTGTTAAGCAGGAGAGGACTTCAGCGGGATATATAGGGCTTACATAATGCTTTTTCTGATCATAGAGCAGACTACAACAGAGTGCAGGAAAACTAATCTACAAGCCAACAGTGATGCCCAAGCTACGATACACAGCTCATTTCCATATATATAACACAAAGGCACAAACACTCAGACACACACACGCACGCACGCACGCACGCACGCACGCACGCACACACACACACAACAAAGGTGTGATGCATAAGTGCATTGCTATTGACATGGTTATAATGCAGCTAATACAGTATGTCTTCTTATATAGGATACAGTAAAAAGACACACCTGACATCATCGAGAATCATGCTTTAGGTACAAAAGCAAACCTTTATGGTAAAGTTAATGCTTTTGTATGTATTCATGTAAAAAAACCCCATCACATTTAAACTTATAATATGTAACTTAATAAAAGCAGCCAACATGTACTTAGCATGTATAGGAACCTAACAGGGTATACGTGTATACGGTCATGATAATATTATAACAGCAAAATAGATAATAATAATTTTCTATAATTGTCTAATTCTACATCTAGGATCTTTTCTATTTCTCTCTTTTATCTCTAACATATTTGAAGAAAAAAAAAAACACTCAGTGAACAATACAGTGTATCTGGGAGTGTGTGTGTGTGTATGTGTGTGTGTGTGGGTGTGTGTGTTCATGCGCGTGTGTGTGTGTGTCTGAGTATCTGTGACTGTTTTGGACGTATGCTTCTGCGCCTTTTTTTGACCGCCAGATGTTCTTCCAGATGTTCACCCATGGCTGTAAAGTAAAAACAGAAACTGCAACCTTCAATCACTTTGTGTATTTACCATGAAACAAGTCTTAGGTAATCTCTCTCTCTCTCTCTCTCTCTCTCACACACACACACACACACACACACACACACACACACACACACACACACACACAAACATCACTTGTAGACACTTGTCCATACATAAAAGCATGACAGCATTCAGGAAGGGGAATTCAAAAACAAATTATCTAAACAAATTGGTCCACTTAAATTGAGTTTCCATCTACAGAGCTTTAGTAACGTGTTTCCCGAGACGGAAAACTGGCATTCCCATAACACATGACATATCCAATAACATTCCAAGTGCTTACTCGACACCTTAAAAAAATGCTCATAAGTCTGGCAGCTCGGTCTTCCAAACACTTAGGGCAACCTCAAAAGAGTGCTGTTTCTTCACAACCAACATGACCTTACTGCTTAACATGTTCATGATTTCACTCAAAACTGACAACCAACATCAGGATTACAACTTCTTGCCACAGACAGTAGTCCAAGACACAGTAAACAACTTAGAAATAAGCTGAACATTTATGAAACACACCTAAATACAGTCAGACCGTCTCCCCTGGTCCCTGTCCTCACAATCCCTCCTGCCTCCTCATCAGCACCCCTCGATTTGACGTTTTTAAGTCTCCCTCTCGGTGGCTGAGTGGTTAGCACTGTCGCCTCACAGCGAGAAGGTCCTGGGTTTGAGCCCCGGGTTCGGCATGGGTGCCTTTCTGTGCAGAGTTTGCATGTTCTCCCCGTGTTCGTGTGGGTTTCCTCCGGGTTCTCCGGTTTCCTCCCACAGTCCAAAGACATGC
>JAQMCW010000011.1:7477989-7496401 GCA_030068335.1 Chrysichthys cranchii
ATCGGTATCGGCGAGTACACAAATAAAAATACTCGTACTCGTATCGGTTTGGAAAAAAGTGGTATCGGTGCAACCCTAGTGGGAAGGGTTTATAAAGCCTTAAAATATATAGAAATAATAAAATCAATGTAACTGTGCAACATTGCGGGTTTCACCTTTCGCGGGTTTCACCTTTCGCGGGGCGGGGGGGTTGGGGGCGCCGGAACGTAACCCCCGTGATAGGCAGGGGTTCACTGAAATAGCATAATTTTAATTTTACCACAGCAATTCACAAGCAAATGCAAATTTGCTTTTTCACTGATTATGCGTTCTTTCCTCCCAGTGTATAGTTAATGTTGTGGAAGATCTGCGAGACAAGTTCCTTCATCACATACATTATAGCACCTATAAACATTAGTTCCTCCATTTTTTCTCTCCTCTTGTGGACAATAAGACAGCAAACAACTTGCCATGTTAACAAGAAAACAGGAAAGCCAAACTCGTCTGTCCTGAAGACTTTTCTTTGGTGGAAAACTGACCGACTCTACCAAAGAGCTCATTCTGGGGTCTCCTTCAAAAAATATTAAATACACGTTTCCTTCCAGAAAACGTCACTAATCAGTGAAGATATTTTCTTTGTTAAATCAAATAATTTATTATTCGCCTTAGATGAGACACACACACACACACACACACACACACACACACACACACACACACACACACACAGACACACAGACACACAGACACACACACACACACACACACACACACAGCATCTGCCATAAAAGTCCCCGTTACTATAGAAACACATTCAATTTATGAGCCCATTAACATAAACCTTTGATTTGAATTACAGCTGGGAAAAGTGTCCGATCTGTTGTTATAAAAAGTTAATCAAAGCAAGATTAACAGAGATTAGAGAATTCAGCAGTGCTGTGATGTACACAGGAAAACAGGCTGCTGCTGTTACTCATTAGAGCTGGTAGTGGAAGCAACCTCAGTCAATATGCTATGTCTATACAAGCTAGATAAGGAAAAATGTCCATTATGTGCATTATGGCCAAAACAAATTTTGCTTAGACTACAGACAGGTGTGTCTTAAAGTAAACATCTGACACCCATCACAATGGTACCATGGAAGAGAACACCCTACCCTTGGTGTCTGTGTTTTAACCAGGTATGATTAGTATCATCATAGCTAGTGGCAGGACTCCTGCAGACAGGGTTATCTGGTCTGAACATGAAGAAATTAAGTTTAAAAAGCTACCATCACAGTCACATTATCCCTCTTTAGTGTACTGCCACATGACCCACAATGAAAGTATATACACAGCCAAGACTATTTTCATCAGCATAAGCGTTTCTGTAGCTCTGCCGTTACGGTGACTCACGTCTCTGATTAAGAACTCCAGGGTGGCGTAGGCGATGGCGATTCCATCATGCGTGCTGGTGCCACGGCCGAGCTCATCCAGGATCACTAGAGAACGTGCTGTGGCACGAGACAGGATCTCGGAGGCCTCCAGTAGCTCCTCCATGAAGGTGCTCCGGCCTCTTGAGATGTTGTCCGAGGCTCCCATCCTACCAAAAACAATTTAAGCCAAGTTAAAGCTGACCCGTTCATAGGGCTACACAGGCACCTATATAACATCCTAGGACAACTGATGGAAACGATTTGTAATGGTTTACTCCAATAGACAAAGCTGACAAAGACTGCTTTGCTGAATTTTCATGTCTGGTTCAAAGAAAACTGCAGTCAAGCGCCCAGCAGTATGATCCCTGCTAACTTAACCATTAAGTCAGATATTTGTTGGTGGTTTTATTGTCTTGAGACCCCTTCTTAATAGTGTCTCCTGGCTGAAGAATGAGTGTCACTTTAATGACTCTAATTAAAACACTTTTGGAGCATTGCAGGAGCTCTGGTCGATGTATTGAATGAGCTGTCTGGTCAGACAGACGGGATGGCTAATAATAACAACCCGTCATAGCAAAGACTGGAACTCAGGAGCCGAGAAAGATAATGAGAGACAAACTGACGTACATCCACACAATACACTCTTTACGTCCATGGTGTATTTATTTTACACTTCTAAATTAACCTGACAACTGTGAGCAATGGGGTGCTAAATCGATCGCTCATAATCTAGCATCAGGCTCAAACTAAAGCACTGCACATTAGACAAGATAATGACCCACAAAAGGACAATTCTTTCAACTTACTGCAACTTACAGAGGCACAACTGGTCAAGCGGTAGAGTTCAGCAAACATAGCCTGGAGTTTATGTATCTTTTTTTAATCCAAAATGAAGGAAATTATGGAAATAAAATTATGCAGGACATTAGGAATAGAAATCGTTACTGTACACTGTAAAGTCGAATATTACTAGGATTGCTGGAAGGATGTTGGGTGTAAACATATTGTGACTACTACAGTCCTGGGACGAGCACAGGATAGTGCTTATAAATACAGCAGCAGTTCTTAGAAAGAAGTCTACCGGACCCAGATGAGATTATCCATTAAAGCGAGTCATTGCGCATTACTTAAGGTGCCCACACTTTTTCAGCATGCGAGCTACTTATAAAATGACCAAGTCCAAATGATCTACGTACTATAAAACATGGGGGGGGTGTATGTCCCCTGAAAGCTGAGACTCTCAGGAATATATAGACAGCCAGCTCACCATGAAAAAAAATCATGTTTTCTGTGCTAAAACAATCAATTTCTGTCATTATGTCACACTTCCATAACCCAACTCAAAGCCTGTCTCCCTAACTTGAAGCCTGTGTGTACATCCATAGCATCAAGTCACCCCGCCATGTTTGGGCTCAGATTTTCCGTAAGAACCCAATAAATTCAAATATCCACCGTGTTTTATCGACACTGTGTTCTTTATTTGTACTATCCGACTCAAATGATACTGAATAGTTTTCGAAAAAAACAAATCGGAACTTTTTTCTGGTGGAAAACGGAATCTTTAGCATAGTTCCCCATTGTTTTCGCTAGATTCACGCCATTAGGTGTGTTCAGGAGACTCTCCTGATTACGTAGATACCCGTCATGTGTCTGCAGAACCTTCTGGTCTCAAGTTACACGCGCTCAAGGCATGTCAGTCATGCCGGATGATAATCGGTCGCTTCAGATTTGATGGACGGTAGCTCCGGCGTATGACAAGTTACGGGGGTGGGACCACGATATTCTTGTAGCCAACAAGGAGACCTTTCCAACGGTATATAGCACATCCGGGTACTGCCTAGGGAATCTTGGGAAATTGAGTGCGGAATCGTTGCGCGCTCGGTGTGCGCAACGCGAGGTTAAATGTTGCGCGGGAGGGCAATTTTTTTTAATGCCATGCGATCGACTCACACTAGCTCCGTGATCGACCGGTAGCTCGCAATCGACGTATTGGGCACCCCTGCAATAGAAACAATAACATTAGGACCAGCACATTAATAAATGCCTATCATTTATAGTAGAAACACAAAAAGTGAGAACAGCATATATACTGTCTCGGCATATATTATGAGAGTATGACGAAAATGAATTATCGGTGCTATAGACTACATAAGGAATTAAACAGATCAGGGTGTGCTGTTACAGGAAATTAATCAACGACCAGGTAATGTGCATTCCTGAATTAATGTAACTGGTCTGCCGTGTCTGAGCTTTATTAAGATGATTAAGTTGCATTTATCCCAATAACTCAACGCCTCCCATAACACTCTTAACTACTTGCACTTCTTGCATCTTAATCCTTCTGTTATGTTCGTTTCTCAGAATCAGTGATGATGTTCCTGGGTCCCAATAAACACTGTTTATAGCTCATGATTAACTCCATCACTAATGATTAATAACCATTAATGACCTTATGTGTGTGTGTGTGTGTGTGTGTGTGTGTGTGTGTGTGTGTGTGTGTGTGTGTGATTGGAGTGTCTCACAGTTGCAAAGAAACAAACAGTATTTTACCTACTTTTAGCCTCCACTTTGATTTGCTGGGACAAATTGACCTGAACCGCGTCTACATAATATAAACATGCAGAAAGGGAGGGGTTGCAAATATGTGAAATGAACCCTTTTCATTACATATGTTGATTACACTTATTAAGCCAAGCAGAAGAAGTTTCATCCCGAAAAAACACTTTTAACTTTAAGCGGGTCAATTTGACCCGCAACATCACAGGATTGTTAAACAAGTAGCAGTGCAGCAGTTCCTCCCTTTCATACTGCCTTTTACACACAGCTGAGAATCGAACGCACATCTCACCATTCACACTATCAAACAAAAAGGTGGCGTTTCCTTTTATGTTGCAAAAGTAATGGCACTCCCATATAACTGAGGATACGTCTGTAGACGCTCCGCTTTCGAAGAATTGAGTGGTTTGCAAATGACACATCACTAACACACAGTATTGTGCACTGTATGGCTCCCCAGTATTAACGCCACCTGTTTTATATTGAAATTCGGAAATAGTTGCACACAGTGGAAAGTCACCAATTATTCATATGTGTATGGAAGATAATGTCCACCAGACCAGCATTAACCTCATTAGAAAGCAATTAGAACACATTAGGTTCCCTGGGACTTTAAACATTCCACTTTTAGCCAATTAATGCCTTCAAACAACATCCTAAGAGGTTTTAGTCTTATTAAACTTTACGAAACTAATCAATGCGTTGTTTTCTGTGCTCCGTGCTGACGCGTTAACAAAAGGCATCCAAAGCACACATCACTCTGTATATTTCTTTTTTTTTTTTACAGAGTGTGATCAAGAGGCATTCAATATCAGCTCTGTAGTTAGAAAAGATTTGTGACACCTGAAGGCTTTCAACCTTATCGTGCCTTATATTCATTCCTACATAATATACACTATGTGTTTGAAAGGATGTGGACACCTGATCATCACACCTATGTTTGCACTCTAAAAAAAAAAACTGCTGTAAATTTTTACAGTACTTTACTGGCAGCTAGGGCCACCAGTGAAACACTGTAAAATTTACACTTCATGGTGTTAAAACATGTTTACAGTGAAGTACCTTTTTTTCTTAAAATCACAATATCATATGATATAATAATAACATAATATCTTAATGTTAGATCAAATGTTTTGTTGACATTAAGGTTACCGGATTTGCCCAACCATGCTAGCTTGGAAAAAAGCATCTTACCCATTGAGCCACCACAACAACAATGCAACTAACATGCATTGATTCCACTACTTCTAACACTGAATTAACTCCACTGACAGATCGCATTGACTCAATGCAAGCTCATCATGCAAATTGTAATGCCTCAATTGTAAAGGCTTTGTTTCACAGATAAGATGGTCATGGAATCAAATGCCAGCATTGCTATTGCCTTGATTGGGTCCCTCGGCAAGCCTCTTCAGCTCCGTCGTATCCTGCAACTGTGAGGTGACATTTTAAACTGCATAACAAATAACAGTGCAGTGCCTTACTATAAATATGTTTTACAGTCTTTTACGGTAAGCTTACGGAACTTGACCTCAACACCGTTACCTCAACATCAGAAGCACACAATTGTATAGAATGGCTTTCGATGCTGTGGCATTAAGATTTCTCTTCACTGGACTTCTTAGGAAGTCCAAACCTGTTCCTGCATGACAAGTACACAAAACAAGCTCCATGAAGATACGGTTTGCCAAGGCTGCAGCGGAAGAACTTGAGTGGCATGCACAGGGCCCTGACCTCAAACCTACTGAACACCTTTGGGATGAACTGGAACACCGGCTCTTTTGATGAATTGCCCATCAGACCTTTTTATGACATCAGTACCTAAGCTCACTGATTCCCTTGTGGCTGAATGAGAACTAAACCCAAAAGCCGTGCTCCAAGATCTAGTGAGAAGCCTTCCCCGAAGGGTGAAAGTTATTACACGAGCAAAGGGGGGGGCATCTCTATCTTAATGCTCATGGTTTTGGAAAGGGCACATATGTGTGTGATGGTAGGGTGTCCACGTACTTTGACCACAAAGTGTGATATGGTGCGAACAATTCACGTGATTACCATGACAGGTTAAAAATGTATTTAGTAAAGAATAAAGCACAGTATTATGATGTTACAGGGAAACAATCCATGATGTGGAAATGTAATGAGGTCCAACATGCAGCGAAGATGCTGATTATCCGCTAAAAACCATTTATCCCAAAGTGTTTTACTTTTCTTAATTATACCACAGTATAATTAAGCCACTGGTAACATTTACTTATTCATTAAAGAATGACAAGTCATACTTTATCCATTTATAATTACCTTTAAGTTCTTAAGAAAAGAAACAACGTAGCCTGTGATGTTACAGGGAAACCTCATACCGCAAACTCTCTGAAAATCTCTTTGTCCTGAAGGTTTTCATGTGTCAGAAGTTATCTCTGAGCATCACAAAGTACTGACACTGGAGACTCCTTGCCAAAAAGAATCAGAAAGCTTCACTCTATCAACAAGTACAATTATGTTAAAAATCTGGATATAGGATGTGGTATTTGAATCCGAACAAAATATGAGAATAATGCTATCCTGACAGAGCCTAAAGTGAATGTACGGGTCCATTGTGTACGGACAAGTATTTCAAGCTTTAACCTCGTGTGCAGCAATTCTCCTAAAGCTGGAGTGCTATTTCAACATCAGGGCTGTTTTTTTTTCTAAAAGCACACTGTGATTAAGATTTGGTCAGACAGGGCAGCACTTAATCTGAGATCTACACTCTTTATTCCCAGATCCTTTGTGAACAGAGGCCACGGCTTCAGCAGTGCAGGACTGCTATCTTAAATCGGACTTTTTATTCTACCTGAGAGACAGCGAATTGCCGGTTTATTAGGCACTCGAAAAGGTGCACTTAATAAACTGGCAGTTCAGTATAAGAGATATAATATTCAATTTATAGTAAATATTGTAGCATTGAAGTAATGATAGGATTAGATGCTTCCAGCTGGGAAAACTCATTCTCGTGCCATTTCTGCTCACAATTACTTGTTAAAAAAACAAAAAAAATAAACCACAAAAAAAATAAAATAAAAAATAAAATAAAATAAAATAAAATAAAATAAAATAAAATAAAATAAAATAAATAAACTTCCCAGCAGCATGAAGATTTTTCCAGAACAGGTGGTGATGCCCAGAGAAAAATGCTCAAAACAATATTTCTGGATTAACTAAACTAATACCATTAAGCTCTTCTCATTCAGTGTTGCAATGTGTATATATATATATATATATGTATGTATGTATGTATGTATGTATGTATATATATATATATATATATATATAATGTGAGTTTTAAAGCAGAGTGAGTAATACAATCATGTCTCATTCGTTGGTTTATTATAATTCAAATCTTATTAGCATTCTCATATGTGACCACACGGCTCATTATGAACACAGGAAGCAGAGCAATATCAGTTCCCCACTGCAGGAAATAACAGCTTCTCCTGCTAGGAGCCTGCACTTAAGTGTATCTCTTCATATTTGTTTTAATATTTCAGCACACTTTAATGAAAAATTCCAGCTGAGGCCAGTTCTTCAGCCACACTCGGAGTCATGATGAGCTGAACTTCCCTGTTGGTATCCAGAAACTTACTGTAAAGCTGTATAAAACACAGTTTAATAGGCTGGCTCACACTGCCCCAGAATGGGCTTCGTTGTATTTTCTTTAAAAGCATGCGACTCCTACCTACTAGCGATCTATGCAGCAAAACCTCCGAAAAAATTCATCGTTAGTGATCCCTTATAAACCTGTCTTGAGCATTTTCTTCATCTATAGCTATGTCATACGTGGGAGCTTTTCTGTCCTTCCTGGCCACCCGTGAGATGGCTGAAGCCAGATAGGACCCATAACGTACGGAGTAACCATGCAGAAATGGACGGATCGTCAAAAGAAGAAAATATACATACTTTGACAAAATATCTTTTCAAAGATCCGAGGCCGAGGATGTTGGCGAATTGCTGTGGATTGTTTTTGGAATATCAATGGCATCAAAAATGGCATCTTGTTACTTGGTGCAGAGGATTCCAGAAAGGGTGAGCTCACCACTTTAAGTAATTGAGAATGACATTTTTGGCTTCCGGACAGCAATCTGTGGAATCTGGAGATTTGCAGATGAGCAGAGTGTTAGTTAGCAGCATAGCTTTCATTTGTTTAGCTTACTTACTTAACATGAATCTGACCATGTAGTTTTTCCAACAGCGTTTGTTTGGACAAATTGCTCTGTTAGCTGCATAATCGTTGTTAGCATTGCTAAAGCTTTCATTGGGGCAGCGTTCACATAGCTAGTTTCACAGCCTGCACTGACTCGGCTGGGTAATTAGCATCAGAGCCTTTAGGGTTCTTCCTATTACTGTGAAAGACCTTCCAAGACAACTTCTAGTTCTAAACTTTTCGACTAATTTCAATTTTCTCACTAAGTGCAATTATTATATAATTACCTGTAAAACAAAGCAGAGATGGCGTGTTGCAATAGTGCGGTGGTAAGCCCTGTTTTGTGCTTTTTTCCAAAATGGTTCAAATATTGCATACTTTTCCCAGGTATGTAAATGCTACACTTTTCCATAATTCCCAGATCTCATTGCGTAAAGAAGGTGCCATGACCTTTACTGGCACACAGTTAGCAGCACGGCCTTCGTTTGAACAAAAATTTTCTTTCATAGAAATGTGGAAAGCAAAAATCCCCTCCCCCCAAATCTGAGCAAGCTAAAAATAGGGAAGTACAACATCCAAGGCTATGCATCTCTCGGTGCTCTGTGTGTGCTCCATTTTCTCATGATGTCATCACTAAAAATAATCTGAAAACTCTCAAACACTGCTGGTATTATCCACATCTCCAAAATGAACATGCTGCTACATGTCATACCGGGGAAACGTGACGCAGCTAAACACCTGCAATAAGATGGGCATCTACATAGGAAAAAAACAAAACAATCAATGATTACTTTTGGGTTTTGTGCCCGTACTCGTGGGATCTGGATGTAGTGGATGAGAACATGTATTGTTGTTGATGTCCAGATCAGAGTGTTAATGGATTTCGTTTCGGCTATGGAAATGTTCAGCACTGGGTACAAAAACAAACATTAATCTAGTTTGAAATGGCAGGGGGGGAAAACAGGAACAAACAATTTGTGTACCTGTATCAGATGGGACAATGGTGCACAAATACACAAGAAAGTCTTCTTCAAACATTTGCCAGATATACAGCCGTTTGGGGGTGGGGGTGGGGGTGGGGGGAATCTGTTACAGCAAATTCAATTTCCTCAAAACACAAACTACTTGTCTAATGAAACCTGGAGGGATTAGATGACTTTGTCGTCACAGCCCACACACTTCACCTATTTCAGGAATCTCTACGCAGTCTATATCTTACTATCACATCTCTCCTGCACTCAGTCTTAAACGGATTAGACAAACACACACATGTATGCGCAGACACAGACCCTCGCACCGCCTCCCTGTTCTTTGGCAGAACATTAATGCTTGCTCACGACTACATTGGTGTTAGGTGTCCTGTTGAGGAACACAAATGCTTTCGAAATGTCCCATCATCAGATACTGTAATTTTGCTCCGAGATGCACAAACACGCTGCGAGACATTTCTAGAATCTTGAGTCTTAGAGTTTGACTGGTTTCAAACTCGCAGTCCGACTCAAAGTGGCTTTCACCTTGATTAACAAGACTTGCATGCATGCATTTGTGTGTGTGTGTGTGTGGGGGGATGGGTAGGAGTGTGTGGGGGGGCTATCAGGCAATGACTTGAAAGTAGCATGTGGGTGTATGAGGCTAATATTACGACCACAGTATGGTTTAATTCTCGAATCAGAAGGTGCACGTTAATATCCGATCCTGCCTGTAACACCAGCTCTAGCGGGACTTCCAGCTGGAAGAGGTTTTTATGAATGCGCTGATTGTTTTACATTGTCGTTACTATAGTAACAGCTTATTTAAAAGGATCTGTATAATTGACGCACCGCGTAATCTAAGGATACTCAACAGAATTAAGAATGGGATCTTGCTGCTTAACAGATATGAATAAGAAACATAGTGTTTAAGTGATATGGTGGCACGGTCCTTTAGGAGATGTAACATTTATGGACGCAGTCTCCAGTGTGAGCACGTTGTTTCTCAGTCACATGACAAGCTACAATTTTTTTTGTCTTATTAACGTCCATAGAAAGAGAGGAAAAGAGAGGCTGGTGGCATACCAATAATGTGAAAGATGACAGGAAGTAACTTGCCTCACGGATGTTGCATAGTGTAAAATGTAACTATAAACAGGTAAACAGTGTGACGTGTCTTTTTTTAATAAATTACAAAAACAATCACTGGCGAATTGCTGTGGCATCAAAGGAATAACGCACTTCAGGCCATGCTGTTGTATGAGAATAATCCTCCCCAGTTTGTTGTGTGCTATTCCATAATGAGCTAATATTACAACTTCAAGCATGTGTTTGGATACAAAGTTTGTTGATGCAATTAATTTTAATCTTGTGATTTAGGTCAGGTTTATGTGTCTGAAACTGACCTCCATGGATCATCTTCACACTTCAGCTATATTGCTTATGATGGCACCTTCATAGGCATGTAACAATATTTTTGGTACATACTGTGTAATGATAAATGGCGGTACAGATTTACGACGAAATCAGATATAAAATGGGAATGAGCTTTTGTGCGATTGACTGTACAAATAGATTCAAGAAGAAATCTTTTTACATACGGCTGAAAGAAAGAGAAGCAAATGGAGGTAGTTGTTTTACGTTTCAGCTCGCAAAGGTTCATAAATGTTAATTAAGAAAAGTCCCATTTGTTACTAGCTTTTTCATTTTTAATAAGTATTTATTATTATTATTATTGCCATGCCTATATTAACTTCACTTCTTGTTTGTTTGTCTGTCTGATTCAAATTTTGTGATCGATTTTTTAACTCACTTCCCAAAAGCCAAATTATTTTTTCCTTTTCACTTTTTAATATATTTTTTTTTGTTAACAGGCCACTATATTTTACTCCAATCTTAAAAAATGCATGTAGCTAATTATTGTTGGTTATTAAGAAAATGCTACAAAGGAATTTGATAAAGAATAGTCAATTAAATGCAGCACTTTTAGGCAATAACATTTCTTTTTGTTCCAGTAATATCTTGGGAAATTCGAATTGTAATCCAAATATAATAAATAGAACAAATCGTAAATTGGGTGAATTGTTAGTTGCCGACACCTTCATTGTGGAAGACTGTTGACGGCTGCTATGTTGTTGGTGATAATAGGCTTTAACTTGTTTTGTGGATGAGCCAGAACCTTAATGTAGCTATAAATGGTTAAAAAGCACGGTAGGCCACGTGTTAATAAATTTTAAAGACAGGAATCATTAGCAAACTGCTGTGGTACCAGGTGAACAAAACACTGAGGCATAATAATCAGTGAAATAATCATCTTCAAGTTGGGGCTCATCACACCACTCTGTCATGGATTCACGTCTCATAACTGCTCAGTGTTTTACTCCTTGCTGATTTCCTACAGTTTGCACTTTTGTGGTCAATACACAGAATGAAATGGCAAAAAGAAGCAAGAAATGCCGGCTGTTTATCACTATATGTATGGTTAATGTAGCTGTAGGCTGCATATGCTGTTTTACAATTTAATGCATATTTTCATAATATTACTTAATGTCATCAGTGCGCTACGCTAATGGTTCGATGTAAAACTGTAGCTCACATGCGCATCGAACAAATACATGGGGAACGAAGGAAAATGCCATTCACTGCAATTAACATTCAATAATGCATCCCTCTGATTTGTAGGCTCATTAACAGATCTAAATGCGGCCCCAGGTGAAACAGAGACGGCGAGAAAAAGAGAGAGCGTGGAAGCGAGTTACAGAGACTCGGTACTCGGTATTGCAAACACAAACTAATGTGAAACAGCTGCTCCAATCTTTACTTTGAAGCGGAGGAAATCTCAGCTTGCTATTCTGAGCCTGGGCCAAACACAACAATGTGCTGGACGAGCGAGGACTACCGTGTAGATGTCTCTTTGCTCCAGCGCATTATGAGATGTGTTCTCACTTTTCTATATGCTAGAGGGGGGAGATGAAAAAAAAAAAAAAAAACAGTAGCAAAAAAAGTTTTCTTTTGACAGAATGGCTGGCAAAACGGGAGCAGCTGGGCTCTTCATGCTGCGGCGGCAGAGCCGCAACGGGGTTTAGCTGAAGCTTAAATCAGGTAAAGGCACAAGGCATGATGGGAGATTTTGTTTTTATGGCCATTGTTCAGGCTGGAGCCATTACTCTACAACAAGAAAAAAGACAGAAAGAAAGAAAAAAAGAAAGAAAGAAAGAAAGGACGGAAGGGGGAAAAAACATTTGAGATACCCAGTGTAGCACTGCTGCTAAATCTGCAATGATGGGCTTTTTCCATTTTCCCTGGCGCTGCAAAGAAAAAGCACCCACATTAGCGCTCCGGTACACACACGCATAGGGGAGAGGGTGTGTGATATGTGATGCTGAGTGCGTTGTGGGGCAGCAGCGTGGGACTGGATATCCCAGACAGGTAGAGTCTGGGCTGCAGGGACTGAGGAGAGGGAGAGAACTGCAGAACCAGTCTGTCACAGGCTTTAATGCACTTGACTACACTTAGCAGGGGCAGCCACGCGTGGAGAGATGCACATGGGGAAAAAAGCTGCAAGCCTAGATGGGCCCTGAGCACGTGGACAGCCTTGTCTCTGACACACACATGCAAGAAAACAATCCCAGGTATGTACAGTACAGTAAACCACCACATAGTGCTTATGATGTGTCTAAGGCCATGTTGCTTTATTTTTAGCCTTATTCTTGGTGTAGTACAGAACGAAGGGAGCTGCACGCTCGTGAAAAATAACAAGTGTGCCCCCCCCTCCCCCGCCCCCCTCCACCCCCTCACTGGAGGACAGCGTAGCCATGAGGTCTGAGAGTTGAACAAAGAGACAGCTGTGTCCTTCCTACACTCCGAGAGTGTCCACTTCACGCACCGCCAAGAAAACCTATGCCTTGACGCTTCTCTTTTTTCCACAGTGCAAGAAGCCCTCTGTCATACTGTGTTTTCATTAAGACAGTAGGTTTGAAAATGGAAACCCACATGCTCTGTGTTGTTCAATGGAGCTTTGAAGGAAATCTGGGCCAATGCGAGAAACAACAGCAGAGAACCAGAATTCACCCTGCCACTTGTAAAGACAGCAAATGTGGCACGTGCTCTCTTAAGGTTTGTCCATTCTGGGCTACTGTAGCAGCATGAGATGGCAGCTCTGTCAACGAGAACCCACTCCCTATGTAGATACAAAAAAAGGCTCATTCTAAGCTTACGAAAACACAACGATTCATAGTTGCAGGTAATTATACACTCAGGAACTCACTTATGAATACTCTACTCCTTTTCTGCTTATAAATCCCCCTACACTCATAGATCCCTTCTGCTCACTAATCCATAAATCCTACCAAGAGCACCTTTAATAGATATCTGTGATTTGTTCTGAAGCCTGCACTACTGTAAGTGCTCAAACCTTTTGACCAGGAAAATAAAAAACAACAACATAGAACGCCTTTCGCGGCTCTATTTATTCGTTTTTCACATCAGGGCTGCAAGCAATTAGGACCCGCCTTCCTGCTTTAACCGAATTCCTCACCCACACAGCACCCCATGGGGGTGGGGTGGGGTAAAAGTAAAGTTGACGGATGTTCGACTACAGTAATTTATTACTGCAGTCTTTGCGAGGAGACCCTGGCTGGTAATTAATGTCTTATTCCTGTTATCTCTCATTTGTTTCAATTGGGTAAAGGTGACTCTTTCTTTTAGTGGAGGAAGAACAGAAGTTATCAGCTTTGGTGTGTGTGTGTGTGTGTGTGTGTGTGTGTGTGTGTGTGTAAGGGTCGGAGGACAGGAGGACAAGACGGTGTGACCGGGGCTAGACAGACTGTAATGTAAACATACTTTCATCCATCACCCGCTCTCTCTCTCGCATACACATACATACACAATGCAATTCCCTTAATTCAGGCTACGGACGTCCTCCTCGGAAACAGCCCACTTTTGTGATATTGTTCCTTTCTCTGTGGCCTACAAAACACTACATCCATACGCACAGATCCATAAATCTCACTAAGCAGATAAAAGAATATTCAGCTCCTGTGACAGGAACATTTTGGCAAGGCGTGATTAATGGGTTCAAACGGAAGTCCGATACAAGCAGCGATCCTACGAGAACAATGAGGCAAGCGTAAAACACATCTCCAGCATTCCTCTCATTAACGCAGGAATATTCTGGACATGCATTTTATTTTCAAACACTATCTGTGTAAACAAGCTTAGTGAATGCCTGTTTGTCTATCAAAATGCTAAAAGCCATACCATCCAAGATGGCTGCCTGCCATCGTACCTTTCACCTGTGTTTGTTTAACAGCTGATTCAGGCAGAAAGGTTTTGGAATTAAATCGCATTAAAGCCCTAATCCGTAACCACTGCCAAGTCTGTTTTTATTACAGCAACTAGTACTATTATAAAAAATTTTAAACGTGGATATATTGCCCACTTATTACCAATTAACTCAGAGCTAGCAACATAAAAGCACTAGTGCTTTTGCCATTTCCTGATTGTGGCATTAAGACATCTTAATAAATTGGCTGCAGTCATTAAAGCAACACTTAATATCACTTTAGCCTCAGCCTAATATAGATTGCAAGGATCTAGAGAGCAGAGACGACTTTAATATCAATAATGTCCCTCGTGAAATCAGCGCAGGGTGAACAAATAAAAGATGCCATTAAATACCGAGCTTCTGCTGTATATTCAGCATCAGGTGTCAGACGAGGCTACAAGTGTAGGTTCAAATGCTTTATGTTAACTGGCAAACAAGTCTAAAAATACAAGGCAAAAACATGGTCAAAAACACAGGCTAAAGGTCCGGCGATGAGCAATAGGGTAGACAAGACCAGAAATCATTAAACAGGAAACAAAGTGAGAATCAAGAGCCACATGTAGAGTTTAAGGGTTGGCGTGTCAGAAAAATACACTACACTGACAACACTAACTTTTGTTGTCTGCAAACATGAAGTGTGTATTTATAGGAAGTCAACATGAATGTGAGTCCAGCTGTGTGTGTTCAATAAGATGGTGACTGCCAATGTTGGTTGGGTATTCTACTGTTATTCATTTTTATTCATCTTCTGCCGCTTAATCCTGTTCAGGGTCGCGGGGGGAAGCTGGCGCCAATCCCAGCTAACATCGGGCGAGAGGCGGAACACACCCTGGGCGGGTCGCCAATCCACCGCAGGGCGACACACAGACACAGGCAACCATTCACACTCACAGGCAATTTTAGAGCAGCCAATTAGCCTAATCCCCACTGTGCGTGTCTTTGGCCTGTGGGAGGAAACCGGAGTACCTGGAGGAAACCCACGCAAACACGGGGAGAACATGCAAACTCCGCACAGTAAGGCACCCGTGCCGAACCCAGGGCTCGAACCCAGGGCCTTCTCGCTGTGAGGCGACAGTGCTAACCACTCGGCCACCTTGCCGCCCTTTCTACTGTTAGGGCAATGATATATATATATATATATATATATATATATATTTTTTTTTTTTTTTAAAAGTGGACATCAACTGGAACTGTTACAAACCTGCCTGGCAGAGGACCCAAGCTGATTTTGCTAGCATGTACAGGGAGGAGGATTGTAAGAAAGGCAAACCCCCCCCCCAAAAAAACCCCAATGATCACTGTTGGTGAATTACAAGAAAAAGTAAAATCTAGAGGTTACCAAGTCTCCAAAGCCACCTTCAGATGCCACCTCCATGCCCACAGATTATTTGGAAGGTCTGCCAGAAAAAAAGCCTTTTCTGTCAGTTAACAACAAATGTAAGCTACTTACAACTGCCTGGATGAATGTTCTATGGTCTGATGGAACAAAAATGAGCTTTTTTTGCCATAAACTCTTAAAAGTGATATGGATATAAAAATAACGCTGGCAATAATGAAGAGAACCTTATCCCTTATAAGAGAACTGTAAAATTTACTGGGGTTTTTATGTTGTGAGGCTGTTTTTCCTCCAAAGTTCCGAAAAAACTAAAACTGGCTTGTCACTGGATCTTCCTGCAGGACAGTGATCTAAAGCATATGTCCAAATCAACACAAAAATGGTTAACTGACCACAGAATCGAGCTTCTCCATGGCCATCTCAGTCACCTGACCTGAAACCTGCAGGCTGAGCTGAAGAGGAGAGCGCACAAAAGAAGGCCCTGGCTGATCTAAAGAGATTCAGATAGCCTGCTCTGTATTCTCCAACCTTATAAAATGTTGTGTGACAAGATGCAGTGCTATTTTACTACAAGGGAGGTTGTACACATTATTAAATGCAGGGGTGTTTGTAATCGTGGCACATGTCTAATTATATTGGTATAAAAGAAAACGAAATAAATATACTTTTATTTTGAAATCCCACATGGAGGTATGATTAGTGAGCCAGAGGGGTTTATTTTGAAATCCCAATGGTGCTATGGTGAGAGAGGCACAGGGACTTTTATTTTGAAATCTCATAAGAGCCACTGGGAGCTAGCTACGGTGATGAAAACAAGACAAAGCAAAGCAAACAGTGTCCCATTCTTGCGCAGTATCCTTTTGGATAGCTTGCAGATATGAAGCCTTTGTTTTTTGGCAATATCTTTAATAAAGGGTTATCACAGAACCGAAAAGCAGAACAAAAATGTAACATTTTCTGTGTACCCGATTCTTGGCATTATGGATTCGGTTTCGGCTCCGAACCCCATGTGAACATGACTGCTGTGTGCTGAAGTCCATGTTTGTAACCTTGTTACTGGGAAATAATCAGCATGGTTACAGAACATCCCAAACTATTTTTATACCTCTTACTAGAAATTTCTTACTGGAAAAGATTTCTCATGGTGGGAAATGTAAATTACTTCTTACTGTGACAAAGCACTCACACCGAAGACTCCTTACACAAAAGCTAAATATACACATCCCCAAAGAAAACTTTGCCCTATTAAAGATTACACACATTTAAATTCGGTTTATCCACCATAACCCATAAATGTTCATCCCTGTGTAATCTGTTACTATAAAAAAGAATGAATCAGAACGAGCGCATTAATGCAAATGTATGATTTGTCTTGCATCTGAAATGAATGTCAGAGCTGCTGTTTTGGAAAATTAACCAATACCTTCAGACCAATCAGGCTGGAGTGGTATAATAGAAATGATAAACATGTTTAATTGAACATTTAAAAGTGTGTAACTCAGCTATATTTGTCCCCGCAGCTCGTGCTTTTACCGAAACCGAGGCGATTGTAAGGAAGCACATTTCAAATCTGTTACAAAGCTCTGTTAAAGAAAAGAAGTTGTGAAAGTGAACAATTTTACTGCATTTTCCCGGCTGTCCATAAACCTTTACAAAGTAAGGCTGCCCCATAACATTGCACTGGTCTGTCAGGAAGTACATTTAAGGCACCACATCACACTGCTATAATCAGCCTTTTCCAGTGGTGCTGGGAGTCTCTTTACAAGCTCGAATGCCGCACAAAATATTGCCCACCGGTAGCACAACAGTGCTCAAAAAGAAAGAATAATTTGAGCCCCTGGAGGCACCGGTCTTGTTTTGATAGCTGGAAGTAAAATGTCAGCCGCAACATGGGTTTAGCTTTGTGTTCTTTCAGTGGCGGAAAAGGGGGGGGAAATCAATCTGAATTCTGCTGGGCTTCGAAGCAGAATTCAGACCGAAGAAGCCCTGCCTCTCTCCCGCTGGCTGAGATGCCAACACAGTTCTCTGGTTCATCATTACCCTGGGAGGGGAGGGCTCCAAACACGGCCCCGGGTGCGAGGACAAATGGCTACGGGTAATTGGAGTCCAAAATACCGCTGGCAGCTCAGGGCTCTGTTGGTGTTATTATTTCAAATGATGGCCATTGATTAGCCTTCGACCGTGGCATTGATTGTCAAAGATGACCACTTGCACACGAGTAAGATGCATCTACTCTTTCCTTGGGGGATTTTTTTTTTCTGTGAAAAACTTCTAACAATTCAAAATTTTTATGAAACCACTCAGACATTGCTTGATTAGTAAATAAGTCACAAACAAGCAGCAAATTGGCAATTTTCCACCAGGATATTACAATTGTATTATTTAAAAGTGGATAAAGAATGAAAAATGAAGAATTTGGAATGATGCTGCAGAAATAAGCAGCGAGCTGCAAAGCTATTACTATACAGCTTGTTTGCCAATTGCAAAAATAAGGATCCACTTCTTTTGAAGTTCTTATTTAGATTATGTGGGTCTGTATTTTCTTATAACAGAGTGTCACATGGAATGCCACCATCATGTAAAATCAAGAATAAAATCTGCTTATATAATTTAAATATAAATACAGTGTATCTACTTCTTACGTGTAGAGCACTAT
>JAQMCW010000011.1:7498595-7513506 GCA_030068335.1 Chrysichthys cranchii
TTACACTTTCATGGAAATCCAATTTAAGAAGTATCGGTATCGGCAAGTACACAAATAAAAATACTCGTACTCGTATCGGTTTGGGAAAAAGTGGTATCGGTGCATCCCTACTAAATGGCATTAATGTATTAGTGCAAATGAAGTTTGTTAGATGACCATTAAATGCACAAGTGTCTGAGTCCACATCATTATAGACTTCAGGACTAGAACTTGCCCAGAAATCACTGGAATCTGACGCTCAGTGTAAGCCCCCAAAAATAACTGCTTACAAAATAAATCATTTCATTTGCTACACTCATGTGCATTGGGGCTTATTGTGTTTGGAAATTAGAATTTGAAAAATCCACTCCTTGTTGTTCCCTCCCTTTGTTTGGCAAGAAGCCAATCGAGTTATACGTTTTTTGTACTCCTGCATCATGAGGGGAAGCCATTTGGTCCAATTACTCTAGACCTGAAGATAATTTCTCTGTGCTCCACAAACCCCTGAAAGACATGGAAGTGCAGTTCCTAAGAACAGATTTCCAGGAGAATCTTTAACCATGACACAGCTTAGGCTTGAGGTATCTATCTGAAACATACCATCACCCAATCACAGTCCTCTATTAATTGATGCTACTAATTATCTGTAGTATTGATGAGACAAGGGATAGAGCGTTTACCCAGTGGGTTTTGAGCCTATACCTTTTTTCTTGATTCTTTTAGCAGGGTAATAATAATAATAATAATAATAATAATAATAATAATAATAATAATAATAATAATAATACAGTATAGTTGGAAATTCCTGTTTTGCCACTTTACAGAATACTAGCGGGTCGACTACTCAGTGGGCGCACTGGGCAGTAGCTTTGTTCTGTTTAACTTGTTGTTTAACACAATTGCAGTATATATGATCAAATACTATGATGGCAGAGCAACACAGGAACAGTGGCAAACGTGTTACTTTCCTAGAATCTCGTTCTTGCCTTGAAACAAGCCCATGGCCATCTGTTCCCATTTTAAAGTTTTCAACTTCATATGTTCCTGGTATACATAGTCATACATTTTTGGTTTCATTTATAGCCAATTGTTTTCTATCCCTGATATGGAAAATCACAGTTCATTCCTCGCTCTCTATATCAGTAACCGGTTACTACAGTTACCAAGAGTTTCTTTTTTTCAACTGCCGTCCGTATCAAAAGCTGTGCTCAACAGGAGGAGCTTCCTACAGCAAGATGAAAATCCTCACATGAGAATCCTCCTCTTGATGTTGACCTTGCTGCACTTGCTTACGTTCTGTCTTCACCTACGCCTTTGTTTACTTAACCTTTCGGAAGTCCTCATTAGCTGACCCTCGCTTGTGAAACTGTGCTGGATTGTCAGGAGAAGGCCAAATTAACAGAGGGGGCACTGATGTGACTAATGCCTGGAGTCAGGACCATGTTGGTCAGTATGCTCCGTATAATTACTTCATCACTGTGAAGTACTTCTGCTAAGTGATTAATCGTGTACGCATCCTCCTCCACATGTGTTGCTAGTCTTCCAAAGCTGGACGACTCGCTCAAGTTCATTATCGGCCCGTGAACGTGCGTCGGCTTTGTCGAGGTGCATCTTTGTTTGATGGCCGCCAGCCCCCGACACACGCTGCTACAAGCCACCCACGTGCTAACAATGCTTTGGACATGGCCTAAAAATGCGGGTGCGTAATTCGGTAAGTAATTAATTAGGCGTGACAAAACACAAGCAAGGCGGCGCATTTGCAATCAGCAAATGCCTTCGCAAGTAAGCAGAGTCCAGTACTTTAGGAAACAAAAAGGGCAAAAAGGGAAAAAAGGAGTAGATGGACTCTTCTCCCCTTCTGGAGTATAATTAACAGCAGGCAGTACTACACAAAGCACAAAGACAAGCTCTTTTTGAGGGCCCAGCAGTAATGCACAGATGCACAAAGAGAGAGAGAGAGAGAGAGAGAGAGAGAGAGAGAGAAAATCAGTGCTTGTGTGTCAGCAGAGGTCCTCCCCTCCAGGCAAGTAGTCACACACTGAGGAGACAAACAGGATCACATACATCCTACACCCCAGCCCCCCGCCCTCCTTCCATACCAGATGGATGGATGGAGAGACAGAGAAAGAGGAGACGGTGACTACCAACAACTCATTTTCACCAATCTGAAAATTCATCCCAGTGACAGATTCCTAAACTGGACAGTTTCAGTTAATATGCAAGATGCATGTAATCTGGTGCAAAGTTATGTGGTTGCGCTTGGAGCAACATTATTATGCCGTAGTGTCAGCGTTACCATAACAACCACGAGTGTGTGAGTCTGGTCAGCGTGTTCAGCTTTTTAATCGCGCTGCTTGCGTTGTCAGCAAGGTTAAAAACGTCGTCTGCCTGGGCAAAACATCACACGGGTGTGATTTTTTTTTTTCAAACGGACATTGAGAAGAAGAGTTTTGTGATCATAATGAAGTTGCGCAGCATTTCAGATTTGTTCAAGAGGTGTGTTGAAAAGGACATGCACGTTATTCATCAGTGTAATGGTTCATCAGTTCATTCATCAGTTTATCGCTCAAAATGTTACTCATTTTTGAAAGCCACTGTCTGGGGATAACGGCACACTGTTGCTCAAAGAGGCTGATCCAGACTTGGCCAGAGTTAAATATGGCATAAAAACCTGCAGTCAAAATCGCATCCTCCACTCGTCATTGAGCTGGTGCACTTTCACACCGTGCTGGACGAGCTCAGGTTAGAATGGAAACAGTGTTATATCATATACAGACAGATAATTTATCGTAAAGAAAATGTAACTGTAATAACATAAAATGTAAAATAATAATTATACTGTAAATTAATAATATATTTTACTATTATAATAATTTTTTCTCAATATTTTTTTTATCATTTCATATAGTATTATTAATAATAATATTTCTAGCCTGTGTATGGCTGTTAATTGAAGTGCATCATTTCTTTTCTTGGTTGCACAAATAAAACTGCCTAAAAATAGCAATGTTCCAAAACTATGGCGAGAGAAAGAAAGAGAGAGAAAGAGAGAGAGAGAGAGAGAGAGAGAGAGAGAGAGAGAGAGAGAGACGCACCTACAGGAGTGTGTTTATGATCTTTCAGTCCTGATTTCACTGAAACCTTATTAGCAGACAGCAAGACTAAGGGCTGGCTAATGAATCCCTGCACTCTAGGTTTGTGTGTGCGCGTGTGTATGCGCATGTGTGTGTGTGTGTGTGTAGTGTTGGAGCTAGCCCAATAAGGGAATGGCACGTGCTGCCGGGCTGAGCAGGCTCCTGGAGATAATTGACAGCTTGCCTCAACAGGTTGCAGCCTCCCTCCAGCACGGCGCTGTGCTGCAGGCTTGCTGGCGTTTGATAATTGGGTGGTGGGGTGGGTGAGCCGTCCCCTGACCAGGCTCTTCTATTCAGCTGGCCTTCATTCACGCCTGTTTGACAACGGCTGTACTGATACGGAGGCCTGGCAGCCCAATGGAGACGACGTCAATCGCTGACGCCAAAAATACCCCACGCTGATACGGATGCCATGCGACAGGGCGCTGTCGCGTTTTTCGCGCCCGTCATGACAGAATTCTAAAAATACAAACAGATGCTATTAACCCGAGCAGGCCATTCACCTTATTCAAGCACAGGCCCAGAGATGTTTTTTTTTTTGAAAGCATGTGAAGAAAACATACACGCATGTGAGACATATTAGGAGATTTTACAGAAAGCCTCGATCAAGAGATGTGTTGGGGGAAAAAAAGCCACTGGTTGAAACCATGCCTAAAACATAAGTGTGAAAGGAAACAGCACTTTGGCAGCGCATCTAGACTGCAGGATAATTGCTTTAACTGCTGTTTCCGCTGTGCCACAGCAATCAGAGGCAAGCATTTATTTCCGCATTTATTTCATTATACACAGAGAGCCCTCCACATGGTCGGCACGTCCCTCCTTACTATACATTGCCGCTTTCCTGATTCGTGCCCGAGATAAAAATCAGGTGGGTGAGCGCTGAATAAATCGGTCCACTTTTGAAGCATCCGCCCACCCTCCAAGCGGGCACGATCTTTATTCTGAACAGACAGCAGCACAAACAACCTCCCCACATGCACATTTATGCTGCGGCTAAGCCCATGAGTGATTCTGCATTTCCCCTGTCCGTCCTATTAAAGCCGCCACTCATTCTAGCTCAGAGCTGGAGCTAATGGATTCGCAACCACTTTCCCTCCACAGTTATTTCCTGGCTCCCGGCCAACTGGCAGTTCAGGACTCTAAGGGTTTGGCTTTCCAACTTCCGAAGCTTCTATCCCATTTAACACACGGACTAACTGTGTTCTGTGTGTGTAAGGAAAGATCCAGATCCTCCACAGTGGTGCAGTTTATGTGGTGTTAGAGAGCGAATCTTCATGCTTTTAAGATGCCAAATGTAATCAGAATGAGAAGAGAGGGGGCTAGAGCAGCATTTTCCATATGCCTTTAGCCAAGTCCTCATCGGGGGCATGCTGGGTATGATGGTGTTTAAAGTGCATCATAGCATAAGCAGATAATGACAAAGACATTCACCTCTGGACACGATTTCAACAAAAATAACAGCACAAGGTGTTGCAATCCCACTGCACTGACCATTGAACTACCATTCCTACCACTACAATTAATAATAATCAGTCATAACATTAAAACCTCTGACAGGTGAAGACACTGATTATCTCCTTACAATGGTACCTGCAAAGGAGTGGGATATATCAGGCAGCAAGTGAACAGGCAGGTCTCAAAGTTCATGTGGAGGAATAGGCAAGCGTAAGGATCTCTGACAAGGCCCAAATTGTGATGGCTAGACAGCTGGGTCAGAGCATCTCCAAAACAGCAGGTCTTGCAGGGTGTTCCTAGTATACAGCGGTTATTACCTAAGAACAGTGGTCCAAGGAAGGACAGCCGGTGAACCAGCAACGGGGTCTTGGGCAGCCAAGGCTCACTGATGAGCACGGGGAGCAAAGGCTAGTTTGAATGGTCCTATGCCACAGAAGAGCTCCTGTAGCCCGAATTGCTGAAAAAGTTCATGTTGTCTATGATAGAAAGGTGTCAGAACACACAGTGTATCGCAGCTTGCTGAGTATGGGCCTGCGTAGCCGCAGAACAGTCCGAGTGCTCATGTGGACCTCGGTCCACTGTCAAAAGCATTTACAATGGGCAAGTGAGCTTCAGAACTGGACCATGGAACAGTGGAAGAGGATGGCCTGGTCTGATGAATCATGTTTTCTTTGACATCATGTGGATAACTAGGTGCTTGTACGTTTTTGGCACCAAGACACACTATGGGAAGAAGGCAAGCTGGCAAAATCAGTGTGATGCTTTGGGCAAAGTTCTGCTGGGAAAGCTTGGGTCGTGGTATTCACGCGGATGTTACTTTGACACGTACCTACCTAAACATTGTGGCAGACCAAGTACACCCCTTCATGGTGACACTATTCCCTACAGGCAGTTACCTCGTTGAGGAGGATAATGGGCTGTTCAAGAGCTGCTTTGGCAGCACAAGGGGGATCTACACAATATTACGCAGGTTGTTTCAATGATATGGCTTATCAGTGCAGATCACTACATTGAAATTGTAGCGTAAGTGGCTTATGCAGGACGGCAATGGCCCTAAGCACACAAGTAAATCCATAAAGAAATGGGTACAGCTGAAGAAACGTAACATTCTGGAATGGCCAAGTCAACGTCCGGATGTAAACACAACAGGAATGTTGAGGGATTACCTAAAAATGGTAGCTCATGCAAGGAAGCTGAGCATCATCGCTGAGTTGAAGCAGTTTTCTAAGGAGTCATGGGACAAAACTCCCTTTTGCAGGATGAATTACTGGTTCCTGGAGACATTCGTTTGAGGTTATTGCTTCTCAAAGGGGTCACACAAGGCTCACATATCTTTAATGAGAAAGACATTTCATAATTTGGATAATTTAGCTCAATAAACAGATGTAAACACTCTAATGTTTTGGGATCATTAGTTTAATTGGGTTCTCTTTATCAAGTTTTAGGATTTGGATGAAATACTGGTCATATTGCAGGTTAAATTATGCAGAACTACAGAAAACTGTAAAGGTTTCAGAAACTTTCTAGCAGCGCAATAACTGCTGCAAAAATTAACGCGCGTAAAAACCACACCGAGCTTCACACAGAGTGTTTGTATTTCATACTCGACTAACTTTGAAAAAATAATTTGACATATAGTCATATTTATCGCCTGCATTAGTTAAATGAACTCGCTTTGCCTTGGGCATCATCTTCATTTCTCTGCTATCTTCATCAGTACATGTAACCATAGAAATTTTTCAATTTTATAGAAGAGGAACTTCTCTGTGAAGGACACATTAAAAAAAAAAAGCCTATTCCTCCTATTCATAAGAGCCGGCCCGATGTACTAAATCTTTTCATCCTTGGATGTTCAATCAATGTTACCATGGGTTACACTGACAGTAAGATATGCCAACAAGCTTTTCAAAAATCGCTCCTTTCTTTCCTCCACTGTCTGCTCCAGTGAAGCCAGATTAATCCATTTGCATGCATTGATATGAAATCTGTTCCTGAGATTCTACTGGGTGGCGGTGAAGGGAGAAACAGAGGGGGCTATCATTCTCGCTTTCAGATTAATCACTGCGAGAGTGAAACACAGTGGCCTTGTCTTCACAATGGCATAACCATGATTCAGGTTTCCTGTACACACTGCTGAAATAATTCATGAACTGCATGGTCACACAAACTTTTTTTTATTTTATTTACTTTTTAATTACTTTCTTTTGTCCAAACGAATCCCTTCCTATCAAATTAAATCCATAGATTTAGGATTACAGGTGGTTAGCATGCGACAGTATAATGACCTAAAATCTATACAGTGATAAATTTTGTTACAAGACATATTTCTGAGCTATCTCAGTTCTGATCAGTATTTTTCTGACAATTACAAACTCTTAGTAGAAGAAGCTGACTTGATGTTAAAACAAATTGTTTAAATGCTTAAAATTGTAAAATGTTAACGTGTACAGATTAAAAAAAAAAAATCTGTACTATTATTTTTAGAGTTATATGGATTTTTGCAGGTAACAAATAGGATTTTTATAGGATATGATGTTCTTTTGAACATTTGAAACGCTGAAATTATACACAGGTTTTTTTTTATTCTTGCTTTTAGCGTTAATCGTTTCTGCACGACGATAAATAACAGCAGAATATAAAAAAAACATTTTTTTTCTTTGATACGATTTTTTTTTGCATAAACATTTGCGATTATAAAATGTTTTTGGGTATTTAGACATTTAATAATGGGACATGAAGGACATTAAAATACTTTTTGTTGATCATTAGACAATGTGTTTTTTGGGGCTGCGGAGGGGAGTAAGATACTACACTTTTGTAGCATACATTTAACCAATGTAAAGTGTGAAAGATTTGTCTGTAGTTTTTCCCTCCTCATTTTTAAAGGACAATTAATTTTAAGGACATTAAAAATGTGGTATTCATTAGGGGGCCAAGCACATAGTTCTTGAATACCTATTGTTTCTGTTGTTTTTTTCTTTTTCTTCTTCTTCTTTTTATTTACATTAAAAATAACTACTGTGTTCCTGTTTGTTGTTTGCAAACCTATATATCCATATTCATACTGTATACTGTACAAATGTCTTCAGGTATCAAATGATATGATACTTGTGCCATATCCTTTCCCTCTGTTCCTACACAGGGGAGATCAGTGCACAGATTTACACAGACAAATCATTATTAGACTGAGAATTAATACAAACAGTCTGGGTCAATGATATTGATTCAAAAACAGTGACAAACACATAAGAAGTTAGAAGCAATTTCTTTGCAGGGATGGTTGTAGGATTGTCGTCTGTTGATTTGTTTAAAACAATAAACAGACCCTTATTCCATCTTTCTATTATCCTTGTCGATTTATGTAGCCTGAAGATTACCGTCAACAATATTGACATAAAGACGGTGTTTAGTGAATAGAGTATCTCAGGGAAATTTTATTTTTGATGAAGCACGTGCTGTGTAAAAGACTGTTTAAAAAAATAGCGGTCAGGACAGATGCCGTTCTGGTGGAGCTACTGATTTTCTTGATTTGACTTTTGAGCAGGGGCGGCACGGTGGTGTGGTGGTTAAATTATTATACTGTCGCCTCGCAGCAAGATGGTCCTGTGTTTGATCCCTGGGGTCGACCTGGGCACCTTTCTGGAGTTGGAGTTTGCATGTTCTCCCCGTGTCTGTGTGGGTTTCCTTTGGGTACTCTGGTTTCCTCCCACAGTCCAAAGACATGCACAGAGGGGAATTAGGCTAATTAGCTACTCTAAACTGCCTGTAGGGGTGAATGTGAGTGTGAATGGTTGTCTGTCTCTATGTGTTGACCCTGTGGTGGATTGGTGACCTGCCCAGGGTGTACCCTGCCTGGAATTGGCTCCAGCTTCCCCCCGCAACCCTGAACAGGATTAACCTGTAGAAGGTGAGTGAGTGACTGAGTGCTTCAAGAGCATACACAATCTTCCTTCAATATAGTTATTTTTTTTTAACAACGTTGCATTTCTTCATTCTCATCTGTATCCTGGAATTTTTTAATTGCAAAATTGTACTTAAACAGGAAAATGTAGCTGTAATTAGAGACAAGTGCTTCATTTGAAGGGAAAGAATCAATTGTGTGAAGACGTGAACTGTGGAAAAAAAACAACAACAAGGTGACGCTTTTGTCTGTGGAACAGCTGGCACCATCACACACGAGACCACCAACCATGAGCTAATGGCCAGAAATAAGCAGTACAGCCTTGGAACTGGTGGCCTTCCTCTAAAAAGAATATTCTCATGGTCCCATATTACTGGCTTGCTGTTGTTTTACAGCTTGTCATCACACTGGATTAGGCTTTTATTAGAGGGAAGAAAAGCAACTGCTATACAAAAGAAAGAAAGAAAAGCTTGGGTTTTAGTTATTCTAGCATAACTTTCGGTATTATATTGCCATCTGGTTATTGGATTTGTTTTTAGTTTTAAGGACGAACATGATGCATCTTAGTGAGCTCTGACTGTTGAGAAACATCAGAGGATATCTATAATTGGTTCAGCCTGGCCTGACTTGTACAGGTACGTAAAAAAGATGGCATGTTACTCCTAGTCTGCCTTTTTCAGTCCAAATAAGGGTTAGCATTTTGTAAATGGCCAGTAGTGCTGAGCAATATGAAGATACAGTCATCTCGCTACTTCGCGAATTTCACCTATCACGCGGGGGGGGGTATGTTGGGCCTTTGGAACGTAACCCCCGCGATAGGTGAAATTCGCGAAGTAGCGGCCTTATATTTATTTTATTATTCATATATTTTTTAAGGCTTTATAAACCCTTCCCACACTCTTATAAACACTTCCTCGGTCACTGAGCCAATCAGCGCCCAGGATACAGAACTGGTTGGTCGCCTCCCATCCATCAGCCAATAGTGTGCCATGTACAATCTCACGTGGGCAAACTAGCTCAAGCGGTAGTGGCGTACACTACGTTTTCCTTTTGTATTCATCTGCTGATGAAATACATACTGTTTTATTTTAATTTAATATTCTTGTAATATGTTTGAATTAACATTTTTATATTTTTTATATTGCATATAAAACCTGCGATACAGTGAAGCCGCGATAGGTGAACCGCGATGTGGCGAGGGACGACTGTATATCGACATCTTGACAAACTCTGTCATAATACACTTTTTTTTTTTCATTTTTACTCCTGTTTATGCCACTACAATCTACCAATGGTAACACCTGTCTCTAATGTTGTGGAATAATTGTAAAACAAGTCGATTCCTGTTACCGCTTACATTATAGCAGCATTTTTTCCTATTGAAATTAATAACCCAATACCAAGAAACCAAATTGTGACTTTTCCTTGTCAAAAAAATAAAACACCAGCTATAACACTACCTGTTACAAAACAGTGAAACTGGAAACTCCTTCCAAAATGCTAAATAAAAACCTCCGAAAAGAAAATGTCATCAAATCACCAATTAAAGATTTTTTTCCTTTTCATCCTTTCATGTGAATCATCAACCATAATAATCCCTGTCCAACCTTTGACCAATCAGAATTCAAAAGCAATGGGATACAATAATAATAATAATAATAATAATAATAATAATAATAATAATAATAACCACTAACTGGAGGCAGGTCACTTAATGTTAACATTTTGTACAGAATTTTTAAAGTTGTAAAATATGAATATTTACAGTATGTGGTTTTTTTTTATGTGTTCAGTCATTTTAAAATTAAATAAAAATAGCACTGCACTACACTTTTGCTGGCAACCTTATACATCAAGAGACATATTTTGGTATCATAGAAACGTCTTTGATTATCATGAGATGATATTTTCTTCATAATGCCACTGATAACCACAGCAGGGTTTTTTTTCTCTCTCTACAGTTCTATATTTTTCCTTATTTCCTATGTCTCAAAATGGCTATCAAAAGTTTCTCTCCGGGAAAATCTACAATACTGTTTCCAAAAAAAGTTGGAACTCTGTGTAAAGTGTAAATAACAACAGAATGCAAATGATTTGCAAATCATGTAAACCTATATTTAATTAAAAATAAACCAAAGACAACACATCAAATGTTTAACCTGAGAGCCTGTATTGGTTTCTTTTGGAGAATTGGTTTTCTTTTTCCTTTGGAAAATAGATAGCTCGTTTTGTATTGGATGCCAGCAACATATTTCAAAAAAGTTGTGACAGGGACAACAAAAGACTAAAAAAAGTTTTTCAATGTAAAAAAAAAAAAAACACCTAGGGGAACATCTCACAACTAATTAGGTTAATTGGAAATAGGGCCATAGCAGGCCTATTAATATTCAGCAAATATGTCACTTTATAAAGTCTTTAGGCTCACTGGAAAGGAATGAGGCAAGCAACACAACAAACAGGATACATTAAGTCTATTGAATAGGATGCTAAAACCTTTAAAAATCCCATTTGATATTATCGGTGGACTACACTCAGAGCATTACTCTCTAGTTCACATTCTCATCATTATATCACCAACGGAAGCTTTTCCTGCTATACTGCATATATCAGCTGCTCACCAAATCTTAATGAAGTCCTCATTCGCAACATTTCAACTTCACACATTTTAAATTCCACTGAAATACTAATGACCACATGAGCTCTTTTGAAGAAGCAGGAACAGGAACAAGTGCTAATAGAGCCCCACTGGGGCAGGAGTCATGCTGCTCCATGCTCGGGGGAGGAGCAGCAGACAGGACACTAAATAACAGGTATACCAGGGTCACTGTTTTTAGGTTAGTTTAAAAAAAAAAAAAAACACCAGCAACCACTAGGATTTTGTTCTATGGCAAATTATTATAAATGCATTTGTGCACAGAAACGCAAAGTATCAGTGCAGAGAGTGTGTCTGTAGTGCAGAGAAATACTTCTCTTGTAAGATATATTACTATACAGGTAACCTATGAAGACAGATACGTTGATAGTCTGTACGTTGAAATGCATGCACACCACGATGACCTTGTTTCCCACACAAACGCTGAAAGAAAGAATAAAAATATGCCTCCTGTTACCTGAATCGTTGGGCTAGTTTCAGGCCTTTAGACCTGACCTGGCATCCCTGTTTATTCATATTAACTCACTTGTGTTCATCTTGCATACGATGAAACGCACATGCTGTATCAAACTCGATACACTAGATGAGCGAAGGTAAAAAGTTAAAAACTGCTCAAAACGAGATGGTGGACTGCATGCTGTTGACTTGCAGCTACCTATTATAAGGTTCACTAGATAGTAACTATAGCATAAGTCAAGCATGATAGGTTCTCGTGTTTGTTTGGTTTGAGTTTCTGTGGCTATTCGTGTCATCCTGCGGCCCCAAAACGATCACATCTATGTTCAGGAGCTGCTGCTGCTGCATTAGAGACCTATCAGATTACATCACATTACGTATATGCTCTATAAAGTCAATTAACCATAAAACAAACTGTGAAATAAATCTGTGAATAGTTTTCTAAAGGACCACTTCAAATATTTTCATGCCACCCATTCTCTTTACATTCCTGAAGAGCACACTTGGAACCAAGCACTACTGAACATGACCATATTTACTTTAAATCTGTACTGTAAGTATGCACTGAAAACACTCTTAGTGCCCTAAAAGCCAGGCCATTTTCATAAATAATATAAGTGGTCGAGCATTTAAAAAGATAGCAAGGCAAGACAGCGCGTGAGTTAATGCAGCTACTCCTTAACAATGTTATTTAAATTAAATTACGCTTAGCAAAATTTAATCAATAGGTTTTTAACTTGTTTACTCAATTCACAATGACAAATAGCTGGCCTGCTTCTATGAGCAAGCCAGAAATCTCACACCATATGGCTTAAACCTGCACAAGCTACAATGGAAAGTGAATATGCACTCTCCTTTCATGAAAGATGTCTAAATAAATATAGTAGGACAGTGCCCATGAGAAGAGGCTAAAATAAATTATGCCTTCATGAACAATCATTCGAAATATCCATTTCAGGACTGCTGTTTTTACCACGTCAGCTATTTATTTTTCATCAAAGTGTTCCGAATATAAACTTGTCAGGCTTAAAGCAATTTATGGCATTGGATGGGAAATAGAAATGTATTATTATTAGTATTATTATTATTATCGTTTATTTATGCAATTTAATTTTATTTTATTTTGGAATAAAGACTACTTGCATTTTTTGTATGCATTAAAAAAAAGAAAGCTCCTTATCTATCTATCTATCTATCTATCTATCTATCTATCTATCTATCTAACAAACTGTATAGTTTTAAAAAAAAATTAAATCCTTTTTAAATGAAGATGAGTTTTTTAAATGAAGCAAGATAAATGACTATTTTACAAGAATTGTGTTTTGTTTTTTTTGTTTTTTTTACCCAGAAGGATGTGATTACATATAAACGGAATAAAATATTATCTATGAAAAAACTAAAATGAAAGAAAGAGGGGGGGGAAAAAAAGATTCTTTGTGCCTGCTAACACCAGGGCATAGCAACGCTCGTTCATTATGCAACGCTGCCCGCAACCAGCCTTATAAAATCTGATTAATTTCCCAGCAGATCATGGTGGAGCTGTTAAAGCAAGATACCGGACCATTAAAGTGGCATTACAGTCACCAGGAAACTGACACTTAGCTGAAAACCTTCCCATTTCCTAACCAGAGGTGGCTGGAGTCCAGTGAGCAGGTTCAGTGGCTACAATGGGGGTTCAGTCTACAGCAAGCAAGCTTTAATTGATGTTTCTGGTGGTTCTTTCTCCGTCCTCTGGTCTCCTGTTTGCATATGCCCCATTGCCAGGGCTAGAAACAAACTCCCATTAGTTGTCTCTTGAGTAATTTGTTTATGTTGACCTAAAGGTTATTGTTCCACACGAGTCGTTCGTTAATACCAGCGTCCGCTGCAGCCACCTTAATCCAGTGCCTACTCTATCGGAATCAAGGTGAGTAGGCGAATAAAGCCCTTATTCCATACCAGAGGTCCAGGACTCACGAGCACAGTCATTACGCAGGCTGGACTGAGGTGAGGACACCTTTAATGAGCAGCTCCATAAGAAAAGACTCCTTGAGATGAACCACTCCAAACCACTCCTTTCATTTTAGGTCAGCCTCACTCCTCGGCCTTTTCGCTCTGGTTATTGGTGCGAGTAAAGACTTTTTTTTTAAGAGAAAGAATGAGCTACTCATTCTGACAGGGCTGAGAGGGAGGACGCTCGCTTGATGTCTCGCTGAATAAACGCCGAACTTAGAATACAAATGCGAGCACTTATCACAGGGAGATTTACATAACTTGAAGGGAATTATCAAGTCATTTTGAATACAGGGGTATTGTCTAAGTCTGTTACAACAAAAATGTGTATAATCACTGCATGAATTAGCAAGTATTGTTTACTTTGATGAACAAAAAATGTGATTAGTGCCCTTATGGAGCTGCCTTACGTGTCTTTACTGTCGTTAAGGTGTGGCCAGACAGGCAGGACCGAATTCCAGTGAATACAAAAAAGATTAAAAGACATAAAAAAATGTTACTGGACAGTTTTTATGAAATAGGAATTTTTGGCTTAGAATTGAGATCACGATTCTCACTCATGGCTTTTGAATTAAAAATGTATAATTATTAAATTGTAGCAAAAGCACATGTAGCAATGTTTTCCTACTGGATGTTTGTCTGAAATGCTGGTTTACTGCACACTTTTACTGCAAAAACAACTTGGTATATAACTATAAACACCATGGATCCTCCCAAAGTTAAACGGAAACCAGAAACATTAAGAGTTGGTTAAATTAGCAGCTGCTGTTTCTGCTGGAAGCGACTCATTAGCCACTTGTGGGTAAAAATCGGTCTTGATCAACACATTCCATGAGTAATGTGTCACTGGTGAGTTTTAAGCGAGACGGCATGGGCAGCCATGACTCCCTCACCCCTCATTCATTTTCACATGTTTAGTCATCGTTTGTTTTATATTAAGAACATTCAGTACATAACATTTTACAATTGTTTAGGAATAATTTGTGGTTCCTGATTACAAGTAGGTGTTCGGCTCGTTTTCAGAATTCGCTCACAGCTTCCTTACTTGTTTTTCCCTTGTTTTCTTCCGTAGACTCACAGTGGCTCAGGTGCTTTCATAACTTCTATGCTCATTGGATAAAGCAAGGTAGGAGGAATAGTGGTTGCCTGTTTTTATATAATGGTGGTAAGGTTGCACCGATACCAATACCAGTATCGGGTATCGGGCCGATACTTTGCTAAAATACTCGTACTCATACATAAAGTGCCGATACCATGAACCGATACTCCTATTTCACAACATCAAACTGATCGCTTTACTAGGCAGTGTGATTTGTTGTCCTACCTGACTTCAATGTCTAG
>JAQMCW010000011.1:7513660-7525362 GCA_030068335.1 Chrysichthys cranchii
TGTTGGCCTGGAATAGCCTTCTGTTAATCATTTTTGTATTTAGCTTATTGTAGGCTTATTGTACTCTGTAAAAGAGAAAATTAAACCTGCCACCAAATTGATTACGCTTTCATGGAAATCCAATTTAAGAAGTATTGGTATCGGCGAGTACACAAATAAAATTACTCGTACTCGTATCGGTTTGGAAAAAAGTGGTATCGGTGCAACCCTAAATGGCGGCCCAGGTACAAATACTGCAGTATCAATGCTTGACTGAATTGAATCGAGGAAGCCCAGATTTTGGCCAAAGGGAAAACGAAAAAGATGACAATCACCTGTGTCTCCAGTACAAAAGATAAACAAGAGAAACAACATTAGCATGCTGTGAGTGGACTGTTCAAATGACCCCATGTCTGCTTATAGAGACAAACGCATTTAGCCCAAAAGTAATCAAATGATTTCATGGGTCAACATAAGCATCATAGATTGGCCCAGTAATTGATGTCCACTGACGTCAAGAATTGATTAAATAACCATTATACTGGAGGTAAACACCACTTTGTTCTTTGTGAGACAACTATTACCATTGAACTGTTGTAATAATGGTTTATTAAGCATAGTCAGACTCTCAGGTCATTCACGTCACGTCATTCCCTCAAGGATTTGCGCAATGTTTTCAGAATGCAGCAAGACCAGAAATCCTGGTGTAATATAATCTCCCTGGCTTTAACTGACAGAAACGAGAGCAGCTGTGGGTTCTGACAGGCTCTGACCATTACAGAGACCAGACGAAGACCAACCCAGCACCATCACAGCTGAGAATCAGGGAACGAAATGTCAGGCTTTGACACGAGAGCACATAATGGCAGAGTGTCCACGGCATGCTTCTTCCATCATGGTCAATAAAATACCTCTTCATTTGAAGATGGTTATTGACCGTGCGGGTCTTGCAAGGAAACAATCTCTCTTAATGTGCAGTGCTTGCATTTTTGACTCATATTGTAATTACATATACTTTAGGTGATCAATGACTAGTTCATAAAGGACGTTAAGGTGCATCCAGAGTGCATCCTGGCTCTATTTATCACACACAAGTCACTCAGTAGAAGTTGTACAGAAGGAATTGGACTAACGTTTCCAAGCTGAAATCCCGTCCCAGAGGCATGGCAGAGTTAGAATTTTTTGTTTGTTTTTCAAGTAATGGGGATGTTGGGTAGCAAGCACTTACGCTCCCACTTGCACTTTGCTAGGAGGACTTGAGGATTTGCCCTGACAGTGTAGTTCTCCAGAGGTTGATCTAGGATGGAGTGATTCTGACATATCTGTACAAAGTGCTAAATAAAGGGCTCGACATTCAGGGCCAACCCTTGTGACATTACACTAACTTTATAGAGGGAAAGACTGTATATATACAGTTACACAAACTTTACTCCACTACAGGGAGTCCTCGGTTTACAACGTCATTGACCTACGGCGTTTCGTGGTTACGTCGGTTGCCAAATTTGATTATAATCCTGATCATCATCTTTGGCTTACTTAGTTAAATATACTTTACTGACAACAGGAGCTAAATTGGTTAACCCTTTACAGGGCGATAATCGAAATACAGTGGACCCTCGGCTCGTGAACGCATTGGATGGCGAACAAATCAATGTAGGAACTAAATTCCCGAGCAGATTTTGTACCAACTGACGAACAAATCCTCGACCGACATACAGACAGCCAACCCACGCTTCGTGGCACAAACCTTTAGTTCCGGTCAAGTGCTCGTGGTGTGAACGTCTTCAATGCATTTTTTCGTTGTGTTTCTCTGCATTTTTTCTCTATAAGCTTCATTATGGGTCCCAAGAAAGTGAAAAGTGGAAATGGTAGTGAGAGTAAGAAGCCTAAGTGTATAACAGTTGAAATAAATCAAGAAATAATCGCAAAACACAAAAACAGCCACCATGTCCCTACAGCCACCTACGTCAACAGCTACGTATCCACCGCGAAGGTAACATGCATTAAAATCATCTGTTTATTTAATTTAGGTTTATTTTTCTATAATTAAGGTTATTTTAATGTTATTCTGCACACATAAACCCGTAATACACTTTAAAAACATTTTTGAGGCTGAAACACATTAATTGTATTTACATTCATTTCAATGGGAAAAATGATTTTGGGTCGCGAACAAATCGGTTCACGAACAGAGTCTCGGAACGAATCAAGTTCATGAGTCGAGGGTCTCTTGTACTTCGAAATTCAAAATGTCTAACCAAAAGTATTATTGGAGGATATTACAAGACTGTTTTATGTTGAACCTCAAGGTCAGTAGCGTTACCATTAATGGCCAGTGTAGCGTAAAATTTTTCCAAAAACTTGTGAACCTAAAATAGGAAATTAAAGGAACATTTATTTAGGATTGGAGAAATCCATGTGGTTCTACTACTACTTCACAGAGATACTGTAGGAACAGCAGAATTTATGTCTGCGTCTCTGTATATTTAACATTTAAGAAGCGTCAATAAATGTTAAGGAGTAATCTTTTACACCTCAGTGCTTTAGTATTCTCAGGTCTGCTTCTTACTGTCAGTTGTAAGTCAAATCACAGGTTTATATCAATGCATTCGCTCTAATAATATATTAATAATGACATATTTCTATAGCAACAGCTCATTCACAAGGACTATAATATTGACATAATGCACAGAATAACGAACAAATTATAAAACGTTCCTGAAGTTGTCGAAGTTTTCTGTAAGGTGATATTTATTTAACCTTTAAGGAAGGAGTCTCCTTTGTCTGTGCTATATATTCCTACAAGCTGCATTTTCTTTTGTTTTGTTCATTAACTTCAAGAGAAAAGAAAGACTGGCTGCTGAGGAAACATCTACTCACAGCTACTGTAACGTAAGTGATAATAAGAACTAACCTATTTTGCGGATGTACCGCAACGTTAAATGTAACATGGTGGTAACGTGTCATTTTGCACATATGAATGACTATAGGTGCATGAACATAGAATGCTTAAAAAAAATAAAATCTGTTTTCAAATGTGATTTCCAAAGCATATTTACAAACAATACAAATAATTACCCTGCAATAACATGTAATAAAACTGTTTTGTTCCTAAATGGTTTGAGGAATCCTGATAATTGATTTGGAAATTGACTGAATAATGGTGTTTGACTTCAACACTATATTTTCTCCCTCCAACAAGAAGAGTAGCAAGAAAGGAGAAGGACTGGGCTGAGCTAAATCTGCTGACTTATTTACAACCATCAGTCTTGCCTACTTGCCTCAATCTCTCTCGATTGCAGACTGATGAAAGAAACAATTAGGGAAATTAAGAAAACTATTCCTGACAGGTTTTAAATTAAAATGGAACAAGGCTGCAGGACTATCAGCTGCTCCCTGTCTGTCTCTCTTTCTCCGCCAATCTGCGCCTCTCTCTCTCTCTCTCTCTCTCTCTCTGTTATCTCTCTTTCCCTCTCTTTCAGGTCATGGCTCCTTTTATTCTCTGCCCTGGTGGCTATGATGAGTGGCAGGCCTGTCCACTTCACAGTTGCCCACATGGCCATGAGAATGCATTAGAATAGAGTCCAGCCTCAGCAGAACCCTCTCACCCTCTCTTTTCTTCTCTTTTCTCATCTCCTCCACCTTTTTCTCACACTTTCTCCTCTCTCTCTCTCTCTCTCTCTCTCTCACTCGTGAGCGCATCTGCGCCATGGCAACCTTACTTCAAACAAGCAGATTTCAGCCCCGGCGCAGACTGGATGCTATGTGGATGGGATAAATAAACCACTGATCCGCTGCCTCCCACCCAAATGAGAGGCAACAGTCGATAAGCATATGGCAGGTAATAATGTTTATGTGTGCGTGTGTTATGAAGAAGCGTATCTCCAGAAACCTGGAGAGCGGCGTGCCGGATAATTACTTAAGGACGTACGAGACAGGGGAAATTATAAAACATAATCCATGTCACAGTGCAGTTAGAGGGTAAAAACCAACATGCTTTTTTATGGAGCTGGGCAAAAACCGCCAGTGATTTCTCATACAATTAGCATGTAAGCCTAATGGGTGGCTATAAATGATTCAGAGACAACACATAAACAAGCCAAAGCATGGGGAAGAAACTTGTGTTCATTCTGATATGTAGTAAATGAAAACAATTTAATAAATCTATAAATAAATCACAGCCGAAAAAAATAATTAAGGAATAAAAGATGACGGGGTGTGCTCTTATGGGAACATAATCCATGGTGGAGTGCTCGTGGAATTAGAGGGAAATTAGAAAATAAGCTTAGTTAGCTGGCATGCGATGTTTTGTTTTACAACCCCAACTGTTTCTCCTGCTGATTTCAACATGAATAGAGTAATAAAATCTGTTTATTTTACCACATGTTGCCAATGTGAAACTGATGCATTTCTACAACTTGCTTGTTAATAGGAAGGGATTGACAGGAAGCTTTTTTTTTTAAAAGGTGGTTTTTTGGTTTTTTTTTTATATCAAAGAAGTTATAAATCCCTGCGATAAACTGAAGCTGTGGGGTTATACAGGCCAATCATAAAAGCAGTTGCGGAGCCACAAGAGCTTTTTCTATATGGTTCTGCTCCATCAGTGGATTCTTATCAAAGTCTTATCAGCTTTTAAAATAGTTGGCTTGTTCCGAACAGAAGTATCTGTGTATGACGACGCCACTTTTTAACCTTTAACTTTCAAATACTCTTAAATTTTGAGTAAAAAAAAGAAGTCAGTGGAATGGCAGATATTCGGAACTCAAGCATATTCGTAATTCATGCAGGTCTCAATTAGGACAAAAGGGTAGTCTTTCCACCCACATCATACAAGTAAATCTAGAGCAAGCAGCAATTTTCCAAACAGAAGGTCTGGTGCTTTGCTCAAATGTTAATCTTTAGCTTTTATAGTTCTTCAAACACTGTTCAAATAGTTGTCGAGGTTGAATTGTGTTTGCCGTCTGAGTTCATCGGCAGTGAATCTTTTGTGTGAAGATGGAGAAAAAGGAAGCAAAGTGTGGGAGGATGTAACAAAAAAAAAAAAAAAAAAAAAAAAAAAACAAGCTCAGGGCAGCGGGCCTCCCCAATGCCAGATTGTTAAGCTTGAGCACAAGGTCAACACAGGGGAAGTCTTATTGTTGCAACATTAACCGATTCAAAAAAAGTTTGTTGAGGAAGGATGACAGGCAATCGTGACTGAACTTAATCCTTAGTCTCTGTATTACTGTATTAGTAAAGTCCGATATGTTTAGGAGTGAATCTGTTTTAGCATTGTTGATTACTCTCAGGTCTAAAAAATTTGGGGTATTCTGTACTTCTGCCAGTTATAAAAAGGGGACGTGGCCTCTGTGCCGATCAGTCCCAATGAAGGAGGTGTGGCCTTTAATCTTCTGAGTCCGTATGAAGGAGGTGTGGCCTCTGATCCTGTCTTTCCCAATGAAGGAGGTGTGGCCTATAATCCTGTCAGTCCCAAAGAGGGAGGAGTGGTCTGTGACCCTGTCTGTCCCAGTGAAGGTGGTGTGGTCTGTAATCTTGTCGGTCCTGATAAAGGGAGTGCGCCTTCGATCCTGTCAGTCCTTAAATGAAGGTGTGGCTTGTAATTTAGTCAGTCCTAAAAAAGGTTATCTTATGCATCCCTGTAAAGAAGGTGTGGCCTCTGTGCCTATCAGTCACGATGAAGGAGGTGTGGCCTTTAATCTTATGCATCCCTGTAAAGAAGGTGTGGCCTTTGTGCCTACCAGTCACGATGAAGGAGGTGTGGCCTGTAATCCTACCAGCCTCAATGTAGGAGGTGTGGCCTGTAATTCTGTCTGTCCTTATGAAAGAGTATGGTTTGCTATCCGGGTTTGCCCTAAAAAGGAAGTGTGGCCTATAATCCTGTCAGTCTTAAAAATGAAGGCGTGGCTTGCAATTCTGTGAGTCCTAAAAAGAGGCGGGGCCTGTAATCTTATCTGTCCCTATAAAGAAGGCACAGACCCTGTTCCTGTCACTTCCAGTAAACGGGGTGTGGCCTATAATCTTGAGAATTTTTATAAAGGAGGTGTGGCCTGTAATCCTGTCAGTTCTTATGAAGGAGGTGTGGCCTATAATGTGACCTCTTATCTGATAGTCCATGATAAAGAGGCGTCCAAGTACAGAATGCATGGCCTTCCACTTTAAAACACCCTTTTAAGAATAATTATATTTTGCATCTAAATAGCATGCATCAGGTTAAATTGGCAGCTGCTTTAAATCTATCGAGCTGCACATCACGTTGTCTCAGAAGGAGATACAGAGCCTTAATGATTTCTCCGTTTCAGCTAGAGTGATGAAAATGCCATGTCTCTCCATAGAGCGGTTTGTTGGTTGTTCTGTGAGTATTTATCTGTGGTGATAATCATTGTCACAACACCTCCATAATGAGAAAGCTCTGACACTGTCATCGAAAAATAAATATGTTTACACAGATGCTGAAATTGCAAATACAAGGTCCTGTGACTGTACCATAGACACTAAAAATAAAAGAATGGGGTTAAAATGGGCATATCTCTGGATGTCTATCTCTTTCACACTCTTTCTCTGTGTCTTTGTGCTTTTAATAGACTAAGTGTCTCCTATGACATAAAGGCACAGGGTGAAGTTTACGGCCTCGTCTTGCAGTCATGCAAACACAGCCGACAGGAGGCGCCTCATAAACTTGCTTGTAACTCACTCACTCACTCCACCGTGCACATTTATAGAGTGGCTTCTGACAGACTTGTCGAATTTGTTTCTTTTTTTAACATTATAAAGCCTACTGGTAAAGGAATCAAATAATAATGGGCTACAATCGGATAATCGGTTTGCTTAAAAACCACTTCTTTATTTCAGTGCAGCATGCATGCTGAAATCATACATTTTGATGAGCACTTCAACTGTCTCAATTGTGTCTCATTGTAACAAGTAACACATGACTAGACATTAAAATGTACTTTTACAACAGTTTCACTTTGTCATTTGTTTCTCAATCAATACTTAACAACAACAAAATATCAGGCACACTTTCGTACTAAGGCTCCATGGCTTGGTTGGTGCTTAGCAAAACCTCCACCAAGTCAAGTATCCTGATGCATGTCAAATTGAATAAAAATGTCTCCAAACATTAGAAGTGTTCTACCTGCCTACCTACCTACCTATCTATCTGCATATTGCCCTGTGTAGAACACTTTGCAATTTCCAATTTCAGTGGGCTTCGTTTTTTTGTCTTGTCAAGAGAGAAAACAAAGGCTTGTTGTAACGCCGCAGGCTTCCCCACATGCCGCGACGATCTACAGGGGCTTTTAAACCAGGCACAGTATCAGGCACCACAGGCCGGTCATGTACACGCAATCAGAGAGAATGCACTACACCTGCCCATGCATAAGCCCTGTGCACTCTTTATTCTCCATGCGGTCATCTGTGCCGGTAGCAGAGCAAACCAAGCTGTTCCCAGGTTTGTATTGGTAACGTATTGAAAATATATGTAAAGATACAGAAGAAGAAAGAAAAGGAAGCAAGATATTTTTATTTAAACAAAAAAGAAAGGTGATTTGAAAAAGAGAGAAAAGAAAAGATATTTTCGATCTAAAAAAAGGTGATTCGAAAAAGAGAAAGAAAAGATATTTTGATCTGGCGCAAGGCTCGCCAGATCCTTGATAACATCCCAGTGGCAAATAGGAATGTGGATCCCACCACACTTTCAGCCAGCAGGGTGTGGGATGAAGTGGGGGTAGCACCCATGCAGCTCTGTGCCACAGACCTTTCTGTTAGGGCCCAAGGGCCTCAGGAAATCACTGGTAACTGCCTATGTTGTGGATTAACAGGCCATTTGTGCTCCCACTGTCCATGCTTGAAGTCAAAAGGCAAGGCCCATCCCCGGAAGGGGGACTGGGGTTGGCCTGAAATCATACCCCTCACCCTGTGGGTCTTTTCCTTCTGGTTAGGTTTACATGGGGGGCCAACCTGGTCATTAACTTGGAGGCCTCCATCGAGTCTGGGGCTGCAGGTAACATTATTGATAAGGCCGTGGCAACGCGACTAGGCTTGAGAATCGACCCAATCCCACACACTATCCCCATCTTAGCACTAGATGGTTGACTCCTGGAGTTAGGCCCAATATGTGCCCAGACTTCCCCCATCCTGCTCCAGATGGGTTCCCTTGTAGAATGGTTGTCATTTTATGTTACGCAGACCACAGAATTACAAGTGATATTGGGGTTCCCCTGGCTGCAAAAGCACAACCCTCGGGTGGACTGGTCCACCAGGTCCATCTCAGTTTGGGGCTCACAGTGCTCCCAGAGCTGCCTTAAGAGCATGCCAGCCTGTTCGCCACAGGTATCGGACTAGGTAGATCTCTCCCAGGTACCACCTGAATATTGGGACCTCAAGGAGGCCTTTTCAAAGAGAAAGTTGCAGACCCTTCCCCTGCATAGATCATTTGATTGTGCGATCAACCTGCTCCCAGGGGCCACCCCACCCAGTTTCATTATCGCCTCCAGAACAGACAGCCATGGAGGAATATATTAAAGAAACCTTGTCACTGGGGTTCATTCATCCATCTACCTCACCAGCTGGGGTGAGGGTTTTTTTTGTCAAGAAAAAAGATGGGGACCTCTGCCCCTGCATTGACTATCGTGGTCTCAATGCCATCAGCCAGAAAGACGAGTATCCACTGCCTTTGATTAATTCTGCCTTCGAATGTCTGCAACAGGTTAAGATCACTTCCAAATTACAGCTGTGAATATTTAGTGATGCCCGTTGGACTCATGAATGCTCCCACAGTCTTCCAGCATTTCATCAACGATGTCATCAGGAGACACTCCACTGCTATGCCTTTGACTATCTGGATGACATTCTTATTTTTAGCAGCTCCCTGGAGGAACATATTGTGCATGTGTGCAGTCTTACACCTGCTCCTACAGAAGAGCCTGTATATCAAACTGAAGAATCTCAGTTCCACATTACTACAATCTCCTTCTTGGGCTTCGTGGTCTCACCAGCAGGTCTGAGCATGGATCTAGCCAAAATAAGGGCCATCTCCAATTGACCATGTCGCACATCAGTGTACAGTTCAATGCCTCCTTGGGTTAGCACCTTGGTAGCTCCCCTTAGCACACTAACCAAGAAAAGACCAGGGAGCTTTAAGTGGACTGCAGAGGCCCAACCGGCCTTTGATATCTTAAAGAAAAGGCTGATATCAGCCCCTGTGCTCCACCTACCCATCCCAGAATTGCAGTTCGTGTTTAAGGTAGATGCATCTGATGTGAGTGTGAGAGCCATTCTTTCCCAGCATGCACAGCCTGACCAAAAGTTGTATCCATGTGCATATTACTTACTCTGCCTCACTCCCTCAGAGAGGAACTATGTTGCTGGGGACAGGGAGCTCTTGGCAGTGAAATTGGCACTGGAGGAATGGAGGCACTGGCTGGAAGGGGAAACGCACCAGATAATAATCTGGACGAACCATAAAAACCTTGCCTACATTCAGCAGGCCATGTGCCTTAACCTGCGACATGCCAGGTGGATGCTGTTCTTTGCTCGGTTTGACTTTGTCCTATCATATAGGTCAGGCACAAAGAAACTCAAGCCACATGCCCAATCAAGGCTAAGGGATACTGAAGCCCAGGAATCTTCTACCCAGCCTATCATTCAGCCATCCCAGATAGCTGCCCCTCTATGCGAGGGATTTGAGCAAGCCATTCATGATGCACTTCAGCATGAGCCTGACACAGGTGGGGGCCAACCAGTTTGGCTTTATATCCCTAAGGTTGTATGTGCCCAAGTGGTGTTGGGGTCACACATCTCCCTTCTCAGCACATCCAGGAGCAGTCAGGATGCTGGAGTTTTTGTGCTGAAGGTTCTGGTGGCCTGGTATGGATAGAGATGTCTGGGCCTATGTGGCAGCCTGTCAGGTCTGTGCCCAGAACAAGGAGCCCCATACTCGCCCATTGGGCTTGCTGCATCCTCTGCCCATCCTGTCCCGACCGTGGTCTCACGTTTCAGTGGATTTTAATACAGGCCTGCCAGGGTTGCAGGGGATGTCCATCATATTAGTGTTCGTAGACAGATTTTCTAAAGCTTGCAGGCTTATCCCACTACCCAATCTTCCATCTGCCAAAGAGCAGGTAGACCTTATTCTTCAGCATGTCGTCAGGGTGCATGGTTTCCTTGTGGATATAGTCTCAGACCTGGGCCCACAGTTTGCAAGCCGGTTCTGGAAGGTCTTTATCCGACTCTTGGGGACCATGGTGAGGCTCTCATTAAAGTTCCATCCCGAATCTATTGGCCAAACTGAGAGGGTGAACCAGGACCTAGAGCATTCTCTCAGGTGCCTGGCATCTGACAACCTTACATCCGGGGTGCGCCACCTGATCTGGGTAGAATATGCTCATAACACCCTCTGGCACTCATCATTAGGGATGTCACCTTTTGAATGCAAGTTTGGCTACCCCCACCCAAGTTTGCAAAGAAGGAACATAAGGTGGGTGTGCCAGCCATGGAGAACATGGTGCGGCACTGCCACCAGAAGTGGCAAAAGTCCAAATTGGCCCAGAAGATGGCCCTCTCAGCCAACCGCAGACGTCATCCAGCGCCAAATTTTTGACCAATAAAGATCTCCCCTTGCAGGTGGAATCAAGAAAACTGGCCCCTTGGTATGTTGGGCCCTTTAAGATCCTTAAAACGATCAATCCTGTGACATACCATCTGACTCTTCCTCACTCTATAAAAGTAAATCCCACCTTACATTCCTCACACCTTAAACCGGTTCTCTGTAGACCCACAGCAGCCCCGTTACCTCAGCAACCCCCACCACCATGCATCATTGATGGGGCTCTGGCTTTTACAGTCAGGCATATCTTGGACTTGAGCCATTCATGGTCGTACCCAATATCTAGTGGATTGGGAGGGGTATGGACCCGAAGAACACTCTTGGATTGCAGCATTGCAAATTTTGGATCCAAGCCTCATTAGGGAGTACTGCAGGGCTCAGAGAACAGGCCGTAGAATGTCGGGCACCACAGGCCGGTTACATACACGTAATCAGAGAGAACGCTCTTCACCTGCCCATGCCTCTCTATAAGCCCTGGGCACTCTTTATTTTGTGTGCAGTTATCCGTGCAGGTAGCAGAGAAAACCAAACTGTTCCCAGGTTTGTATTGGTAACTTATTGAAATTATATCTAAAGGTATTGAAAAAGAAAGAAAAGGAAAGAAGATATTTTCATTGAACAAAAAAGGCAGGTGATTTGAAAAAGAAAGAAAATATATTTTTTATTTAAAAGAAAAGTAAGGGTGATTCAAAATGAAAGACCAGACATTGAAAAGATATTGAGAAAGAAATGACGGTGGTATATTATATACTATATATATACGTCCCCCGCAATACCGCGGTTCACCTCTCGCGGTCTCACTTCATCGCGGATTTTCAAATTTTTGATTCGCGAAATTTTTTGGCTTTCGCGGGACTCTGGAATAAAAAATATCGTTTGAAAAAATGTTCATTCAAACATTAAAATAACATTTAAATCGAAATACAACAGTATTCACTGTATTTCATCAGCAGATAAAAAGTGAAAGTGGCTCATAGCACACTTCTGCTTCAACTCGTGAACAGGAAGTGACCTCACCGGCAGCAAGTACACATATAGAGGTTTATATGTTGTTAAAATTACGTTTGTTTAAGAGTGTAGTAAGTGTTTAAGAGCATAGGATGTGTTTAAGAGAGTG
>JAQMCW010000011.1:7525462-7540553 GCA_030068335.1 Chrysichthys cranchii
ATGGTTTATAAAGCCTGAAAATATTTATAAATAATAAAAATTAATGTGACTCGGCAGTATCGCGGTTTCACCTTTCGTGGGGGGTTCGGCGGAACGTGACTCCTGTGATAGGCGGGGGTTCACTGTATATACACACACACACACACACACACACACACACACATTTATATATATAAGGGGTGAAAAGGAAAAGGGGAATTTTTCGGGATCTCCCCTTCCACCCTCATATTGCACCACCCATGTACCAACACTTTTACTTATACTAGTGCTCAGTGAAGTAAACCGTAGGTACAGTGACATACGGCTCTCTGGTTCAAATCTTGGTCCCAGCACTTTATCAGTGTTGGGTGATTATTAGTGGGTTAAACCATCTATTCCTGCTCTCGCACTTTGATCCCTCATTTTCTATAAAATACTCTTTGGGGCTGCTGGGCAACACCCCCCCATCAGTATGACCACACCAATGCCGGGATCGGTGAACTTAGAGCGGCTGAGCAAGATTGTTACAGGTCAAAGAGGTAGGGTACACCCTGTGCAGGTTGCCAATCCACCACAGGGAGAACACACAGAGACAGACAACCATTCACACTCACATTCACACCTATGGACAACTTAGAGTAGCCGATTAACCTTATCCCATCTGTGCATGTCTTTGGACTGTGGGAGGAAACCGGAGTACCCAGAGGAAATGCACGTAGACATGGGGAGAACATATAAACTCTTCACTCCACAGAGAAAGGCACCCAGGTCGACCCCAGGGATCGAACCCATGACCTTCTTGCTGTGAGGTGACAATGCTAACCTCCACACCACCGTGCTGCCCCATTCATTAATAAACTATTAAAAACTGTAATAATTGACAGTTATTCACTTAAATCATAATCCAGACAAACCTTCACACAAGCGTGGTTTTAGTAGTTGTCCTTTAACTTCACTAACTAGCTGTCAGCTTAACCTTATTTCAATTCCTTATTTATAAATCAGAGCACTACAGATTTTCTTGTATAATGATCCTGATATATCGTTTGCACAATGCTAAATTGGCAGCTCTAATCTGCTTTATTTATTAGCATTTAGCCCTGTAGGTCAAACCCCATATTAAAAAACCCACAGACACTAAATGTGCTTTGGCTGATCAACCTTATTTGGATATTTCCCACAAGTAAAAATTGTGGGAATTATTCAATATTCTGGCCAAATTTCTGGTTTTGCTGGCAGTGCACCAGGGCTGCTACGGAGGAGTTAGTCTTTACACTTATGAGTCACTCCTTGTGCAATTAGCAGAGTTTTTAGAACATCTACATCACATTTCATGTCAAACCAATGTGTTGGTGAAACCTCTTTCAACATTTTTTTTTTCAGTCTGGACCCACTGAAGAGTTTAAATAGGTATTTTTCTCTGTTCTTTCTCACTCTACAAACCCCACCCTCACCCCCCACACTCGGCCATTTATGCACAGGGCAAAGTCCCATAGAGGCTAATTACAGGGAACATGATCTGTTTTCTGATTTATGTGGCCTTTGTGTGCGACCTACTGCATGGCTGGAGTAAACGGACTAGTCTCTGTTACTGCTTTACTCCTCATCTTCATATCTGCAGTCAGTCCACGTTAACGCAAATCAATGGAATGCATTCCTGATATAAGCAGGCATGTTTTTGGTAAACAAAACAAGGTCTGAACAAGAACAAAAACATTATTGCTTACACTTGCAGAATAGCTACCTTTTCTTTACGACCGATCCAGCATCAGTATGACTAAGGGGTGGATGTTCAGAATATTCAAGCAATACTTTCCATCTAAGCCTTCTCGCAGTGAGGCCTCACTGCATCATCTCATGCGTTTCCCCCTGATTAGGATCTAACTCTGCGCCATCATTATTCCCAGACAATGGAGGTTCATCACTACGCTAATGCTCCCATCATCGCTTGATTGATCTGCTATTGTCCATGCATTTGGAAGCATCAAGGAAATGTTCGTCTTATCTTCCAGCATCTAGGGTAGGAGATTATTCAAAATTCTGATTTGGAGGTAGACTGGCTGGCTGCAGGCCATTAATGGTGGAGGGCTACTCTTCAGATTTCAGAGCTTTCAAAGTCTAACTACCTCCAATCCTCCAATCTATGGGCTGAAATTAATATCTATCCCCTGCCAGCTTGCCTGCTAGAGTCCAAATCTTGTTGCATCCAGGATACTTCACTCGATTTTGGCATCGAATGTTGACATAGGCCAAATATCATGAGCATATAAAACAATACGGCATTCGCATATCGATCGTTGGAGAAGCCACACTGAAAAACTGGTACTTGAGAATCACTGGCGATGTCTTACTTCCTTTATCCCAGGATTCTGATAAATCTCTTTGGCTCGAGACTCCTCTTTGCTTTTCACAATCTGGCTCCTCAACAGTCTAACTGTTGGACAGTGTGTGAGTAAGGCCTATTAGCAAATATTATGGCAGTAGATGGGATAAAAACACAGTGGTATTCATGGGGGTGGGTGGGTGGGGGGAGGGGGGTGCATGGGAAAAAAGTTTCTCGCATACAGACTGTTACTATACAGTCAGTCTGTTAGTTGGTCAGTTCGCAGAAATTCCTAACCACACTCAAGTGCCATACCCCCCACTGTTACATGTTATTTTAGATGAGCTCTTAGAGCTGACTTATATAATATATTATATGTTCATTAGCATGAATGGTGAGATCAGCTGTGTGCATACGGAAGTATGACAGGGAGGATCCGCTTCACTGCTTGTTGAAAATAATCTTATTAATGAAGTTCAAACATAGGAGGCCCAAAAACATTAATGCAGCGATGCTCACGGTATTTGTAAAACTGGCAAGGCATGTTTGTAATGCATCAATTATTAACAGATTTGATACAGTAAGATGCAAAGAATGCTATTTTGTTCATTCGAGTAAGGCAGAGCAAGATTTCAAAATATTGTAAAATTTGTCCATTTAAAGGCATACAGGGCAACGAGTCAACGACTCGAATGATCTGACTCACTTAAAAGCCTGAATTTCAATCCTTAGATCCAAGGGAGAATCAAAAAGAAAGGCAATTTTGAAATTAGGCGACAACCAGAACAAAGAGAAGCTAGTGAAATGCAACACGTTTACTCGTACATCGTCTGTCAGATAGTTTGACCATGCACCTCCCCAAGAAAATCATGTTAACATTCTTTTGGGACATCGAGGGGCCTATTCTGGAACATTTCCAAGCCCATGGGGAAACAGTAAACAGTGCAGATTACTGTGCATTGATACAAAATAAACCTGCAATTGCCAGCAAAAGAAGAGGAATGCTGTCCAAAACAGTCTTGTTGCACCATGACAATGCATGTTCTCCGTGACAGTGGAGACAGTGCAACGGCTCGGGTTCCAACATCTTCCACATGCTCTTTACAGCCCGGATCTGGTGCCGAGCGATTATCACATCTTCAGTCTACTGAAGGAGGCATTGCACTGTGACAGATTCACCTCTGATGATGAAGTAAAGGAAGCGGGGCTCACCTGACTTCAGGAGCAGCTGAAAAATGTCTTGTCTGCAGAGATACAGAAGCTAGATGAACGATACAGCAAATGCACCGTCTTACATGGGGACCATGCGGAAAAGTGATATGTTCAGTTTCTCACAGTTACTTCCATTAAAGCCGTTAAATGTATTTTGCTGCCACTTTTTTATTCTTCCTTTATGCAAAAAAAGAGTTGACTTAGAGTAGTTTTTTTTTCTTACCAGCTACAACTGATGAATCTTTGAAGCATTTCTTAATTCTTTGCCATTTAAATTGGTGTAATAAATAACTGTTTTAGGCTTCTTTCAAAAATGAGATTCCTCCACATTCAAGGCCTTAAGGGTAATTACTTGACATGTGATTCAGAAAACAGTGTCTTCGTTTTCATTCTGGCTGAAATAAAATTATGAAAAATATCAAAAAAGGTTTAATAATAAAATCCAGCACAGTGCTCAGTGTCACGGTCTGTGCGGGTCCATGTTCTGTTTCGTGGAAGTTTATATGTGTGTGTGTGTGTGTGTGTGTGTGAGTGTGTGTGTGTGTGTGTGTGTGTAGGTGGGTAAATTAATGTCTAAATTACGAAACTTATTCTAAGATGACATGTTTCATATATTAAATTAGTTTCTTAAAGCAGCACTCAAATGCTTCTCAGCGGTAAGGACTTTTCGGTACTTATATTTCTAAAATCAAAATTTAAGTGTGGCTGAATTCAAAATGCTGCAAACACTTCAAGCGTCTTGTGCAAACCCTGCTGTCTGCTGTCTTCACGTTTCCCTGCATGAAATTTAAACAGAAATAAGCATTTACCTACGACATTAGCAGACAGAGGGGAAAAAAAAATCATCCATTTCAACATTCTACCTTTGACCCATCACACAGTGTAAAGTGCTTACCACCAACCCAGTTAAAGCAGGGATCAGTTATCTACTATGGATTGAGTTATATGTGATATATATATATATATATATATCACCCCAATTAAATCATATGACAGCAATACAGTAGCGATCCCGCCTAGCCCATTCACCCCTGGCGTGCTTTATGAACTCGTTCGCTTTCATATTTCATCATATTTTCAGCGAGGTCAAGCACTTGGCCATTAGTCCCGAGCTCTTGGGGTAAGTACTCTTGTTGAGCTGTCCTCCGAAAGCCTGTTAAAAGGCACAAGCATAATTCATGGCAATAATAGTGGCACAAAGACAGTAAAAGAGAGACAGAGAGAGAGAGAGAGAAAGGGAAAATACAGCGTGAAGAAATCTTGAGGGATTTTCAGAACAAAGAGGTACGAACCATTTTCGCCCCGGATCTGGCTGAGCACGAAGGCAGCAGAGCGTTACTTTTAGACTCTGACTCTGTAACTGTTCTGGGTTTTGTTCTTAACACAATAATTTATAGAGAGGATCATCAGGGATCTATTAACGACGCCTCAGGTTTGACTTTCCAGCACGACAGGCATGGCACGCGGTTCCGCGGGACTGCAGCAGAGCCCCTTAGCACTTCTCCATTTGTCTCTCAATTGCTCTCATGACAATATCTCTCGCCAAACCCGGGCACACAAACACACACCCACACGCAAGCAGTCTTCTTCTCTCTCGTGCTTGAACTAGCTCAGACACTCGAAGATGTAAGCGGACGACGACACGAAGTACGTCTAAGCTGTTTTATGCATTTTGTTCCGATTTAATGGAATCTTCAGTCCTGAATGAGGTATACACAATCACTAATGCTATGTCTTGCTTTTAACCCACTCTCTCATTGTAATTTATTGAATCTCTTCCAGTTGCTGGAAGAGATTCGAGGGAATCGTTTTCAACCAGGCTGCTTAGGTAAGCAGGGCCTGTTGTCGCGGCGCAGCAGAAATGCGGGCTGAGAGGAGGTCGAGCGATACGGTGGGTGATGGGCTCCACGATTGATGTGAGAGAGAGAGAAAGAAAGAGAGAGAGAGACCGAGCACTATATATTGGAAGCACTACTGAGCTATGGAGCTACAAAGCTTCTTTTTAATATATTATTGATGAGTGGGGTCAGCGGCAGTGATTAAAAGTCTCAGGCCATCAGCGGTAGCATGTCGCAGCACGCCAATGCTCAGTTTGCAGTCTGCAGAGATGGGAAAACAGAACGGGCCAAAATGGAGTGCCATGTGGCACCTTAATCCGTGATCTAGTGGCTCCGTGGCTTGATTGAAAAGAGCAGTGAGTTGATCTGTAGTGCAACCCTGCTTTCTGTCCGCAGATATCCTATTAAACACAGCTACGCCCCAATCGATTGCAGCACACATATTCACACAAAGCTGAGATGCTCAGCACAAATTTATAATCCCACACAAAACACACACACACACGCACACACACACACACACACACACACACACACACACACACACACACACACACTCAGGTCTGTCCCTCTTTCCTTGTGAGGACGTTTCATTGACATAATTATTAATGCAGCTAATTAAAGCTGTCCTGCACATAAATCTCTCTTTAACCTTCACCTCAGTAATCAAAAGGAAACTTTTTTGTCTCTCTTAGTTTTTAAGAGAAAATCTGCAGCTTTTTGTTATTTAAAAAAAAAAAGGTTTTCATCATGTTTTCCTTACCTTCTGGGGACATTTGGTGCCCACTAATGTAATGGATGATACGATTCACCAATTTGCATCGATGCAATGATTTATAAGTTAACAGCGTGTTTGGCTTCATTAAAAAAGTATGCACTGGATATAATTTGGGAAGAACTCGGGTGCATCCTTACTCATATCTTTGCATTGGTAAAATCCGATTTATTAACAGTGAATTATTAGCAGAGGCCCTTCAGCCTTATTATTTAGAAATGTGCCTAATAATTTGGGACCAATAGTTTTATATTTAATTGATTCCTTCTCATCAAGTCTCTTGGCCAAGTCCCGTACGAGTTGGAGGCGTGGCTACAACTGGTTTTCAAAATAAAAGTCCACGTGGCTTCTCTTGCCATTGCACCAATTGGATTTCCAAATAAAAGTCGCTTCTCGCACCTGACCCTCCTCAAATCACATAAAAGATTATCATGGAGGAGGAAACGCTAAGCTATTTAACTGCATAGCATCAAATTCTTCTACATCGAATTGCCAAACTGCATTGTGTTGAATCAAATTATGTCGAATTGCAGTGCATCGCAATAGGAATGAATTGCATCGCCATGTGTCTGGCAGCAGCCTCAGTGCTGGAGACCCACAGTCCAACACAGACACAAGTACTTAAATGCAACGAATGTTCCAAGTTCACTATAGTAGAACAGCACCCAAAGCCACTCAGGCCTGTAACTGTAAAAGTGCAGATAAAGTAGGTTTTTGTGCTCGTTACATGCTCTGACATAGCAAACAAAACCCATGCTTTTGTAGAGGCATCCATGCTTTTTTCCCCTCACTTTCCATATCAAACTTGCCTAGAAGGGAAATCACAACAACTTTCAAATTCCCACTTAAAGGGCAGTACAAACTCAGCATTAGATGTGTAGAAAATCCCATCATGCTGTTCACCAGACCCAAATTTCATCCTTCACCATGAATGGTTGGTATCTGTTGTGCCATAAGACAGAGCTGACTAGTGTGTGGGGTAAAAAAAAAAAAAAAGAGGCAGCACCAGCAACAACAACTACAACAACAAAGCCATAGGCTCGCTCTCTCTCTCTCTCTCTCTCTCTGTCTCTCTCTCTCTCCCAGAATGCACAAAATTAGAGGGTTCAAAGTTTTCCCAGAGCATAAATGATCAGGAACAAAGCTGCCCATACGACAAACACAGAGTACCTACTATGCTGCCCATACACGCATACAGAATTTTTGCTCTCTCTCACACAAACACACACACACTGTACCAGCTGCCTTTATATGCATTCCCATATGCACTGCTAGCTCCCATATGAATGGCCCTTTTACCAGCTACACAATTCTCATATGTGTTTGAGAAAGAGGTCCTTCACTGAAGCACTCGAGGCAGATTCACTGAACATTTCTATTACCCACAGATGGGCATGGGAAGCATTAGCGAGCGCTGAGAAAAAGGACAAGACTTCCACAGTGCAATTTCTGAAGCGCACACTGGCTACGAGTCCCCTTCAGAAGCGTAATTGCTTGTTAGGCAGAGGCCCGAGCGTCTCCAGAAGTAAGGAGAGGCCTGAGGCGCTGGAGCTGGATGCGAATGAAGATGCTAATTGCCTAGATGAGGAGAGGTCCTATGTCATCACCCAAAAAAAGGAACAAGTCCCTACCAATTGTTTTAACTCACTAATTAGCTTTGAGGCAACATCCTTAACACTTCCAAATACAGACTCTGGGCTTCTGTGGAAGAGTTTATTAACCTGTCTTTTTGCTGAACAAAATTACATTGTTTTAACAGGGCTTTAGCTTAAAATTCTTTCAACATTTTTACCATGTTACCTATAATGCCATTCAGCTAAAAGTGACACCAGGGGGATTCAGCCCTCACTTCATTTGGACCTGCAGGGATCTGATGCAGCGGCACTTTAGTCCTTTAGTCTGGCTCACGTCCTCATCTGTACACTCAGACAGATCAGGTTCCAAAGCTTCAACATTCACACTTATACCAGCATCAACACCATCGTGATTGCCAACTTTGTATCCAACGTTTGCTGTCTCTGATACTTCTAACGGCGCTAGCATCGTCTACATGTGACATTAGCATAAGAAAAACCTGCTAACTGTTTAGAGCAGAGGTCACTAACAGGCGGCCCGCGGTCCGCATCCGGACCGCGAAGCCGCCCCATACGGCCCCGGACCTACAGCCAAAACAGAAGGTTATACTAGGCTATTTAATTATATATCACACTAATTAGTTCGATATTATGATCTTCCGGACCTTTGCTTCAAGAAATTTTCTCTAACTGGACCTCTTTAAATTTTAGTTGAATACCACTGGTTTAGAGGAATAACAAAAACACAGCACCGACCGATAAATTTCCACCAATTATCCCTAAGCACATTCACATTAGAAATTCTTCTGTATATACAGAAGGCAGGGGGTAGTTTAGGGGTTTAAGACGTTGGCGTACTGAACGGAAGGTCGGAAGTTCAGATCCAAGCACCGCCAAGCTGCCACTGTTGGGCCCTTGAGCAAGGCCCTTAACCTCAAATGCTCAGTTGTACTGTATAAATGAGGGAAAAAAATGTAAGTCCTTCTGGACAAGGGCGTCAGCCAAATGACGGTAATGCAATGTAATGTAAACATCGTGAGTTATGGTGGATTGAGTTTCAGGGTGGCGTTCTCCTTTCAGATCAATCCGCAAGGCGAATCTGAAGATGCTTTTTTCTCACAGAACAGAAACAGAAACCGCTGCAGTTTTTTCCCCTTACCATGTTTATTTCTTTTTGTGCGAAATAATCGTGAAGCTTATAGAAATCCATTCATATCACACACACGCACTTACTGTTCTTCACATAGCTGCAAAGTTTTTATCTGGTACAACTGACACATAACACCTCCTGCAGTTCTTTGACATGAGAGAGATTACTGAAAGTGATTGTGATTACCTGCTCAATCCCACCAGCATTTCCGTACAACACGTGTGCGTACTGATATAATTAAATCCCGGTATCCAGGATTTGTTAACTATTAATATCTGCTTTGTCATGACGTGCTGTAATATTTAGTTTTGTTTGCTCTCATCATGTGCTCTAAGACCAAACTGACCTCATTTAGAACAATTTCTCTGCACTCCAGGAGTAAGTCCTATAGGACAGGGAAGTGACGTTGCAAGAAGTTAACCTGAACAATGAACATCAGGAACATTAACAAACGTTCACTTTAACACTTCCATGCATTTATTCTTAAATAATAAAACAAATAAGACAAATAATTATCACAAGCATGAATCAAAATTCATATATTCATATGTATGCATGCATACCTTGAGATCAGAAGTTCAGTAAGTTGTCGAAATTGAACAAAATGGTGTAGTTTAATGTTTGCTAATTTAGGAGGAATTCTGTTCAGCCAGAGATTAAATATATAAATAGGTGGATTTCATTTAAAGTTTCATTAAACCTTTTTTAGGATCGCCAGTGGTTTATTAATATTTATTATAAGTTCATGGCAGATTCATGTTTATTAATATAGAAAATGTTATTTAAGGGAAACGTAAAATGTTCCAGAAAGCAAAACCAAAATGTCATAAACTTAAAAGGTTTTAATGTACACGTAGTCTTCAAGTTACGAAGGACTTATGTTCCGCCACACCCAGCATAAGTCGAAAATATCGTATGTCGAACCACTGTGTTGAACCACTTAGCCTAACTTGGGTATCTCAGCCCAGCTTAGCCTAGTTTAGCCTAGCCTACCCAGGAGTCTTTTTGTGTAGAACACATGCTTTGAATTAAAATTAGCTCTTGAAGCACACAAAAAACCCTACGGTAGGGCACTGTACAGTACACCGATACAGAAGGTATCTCCGTGAGTTGCGGGAGAGAGTAAGGCATTGCGTGAGGTAAGCGATCTGGGAATGAGCTGCGTAATTCCGAGAGTCGTCCAAACATCCATGTATGTCATATACGCTGTTAAACTGGACTGCCAGCGATGCCTTCCTGCAAATTTTTAATATTTTCAAAATATTTTACAATTTTTAGCGTATCACAATCGTCATCGTAACTTTCAGGCCATCGTAACTCGGGGAGCACCTGTGTATATAAAGGTCATATACACACAGCAGTGTCCAAACGTCCAAGAGCGCTAGCAAAAATGTTTCTGTTGCGCATTTTTTCCCCTAATTTAATGCGACAATTTTCATTACAAATTATATTGCTGACGACAACATGAGAGAAATTCCAAATATTCAAACGTTTCTTAGTGTTTGGTAACATCCCCCTTTTTGCTGTAATGACCACGTGCACTCGAGGCGGCATGGGGAAAATGATGATCCATTTTTACATCAAATCCATTTAAGCTTTGTCTGAAAACGTGCTTCAGTAGAAAAGATTAGTGATGAGGAAAATCTGACCTTTTGTACAAAGCAGTTAACAGAGTCAATGTCACACATTTCTTACATTTCAAATAGGGACCAGGAAATAGTGCAGAAACATGAATGTGAAATATTCAAATGATTGAACATGTTCTTTTCTTTATTTTGAATATTTCAAAATTCGAAAACCTTCGATTGATTATTTCCCATTTCAAAGCAATAGAAAAATTCCATATTTTCATTGTGTCTCAGACTTTTGCACCCCACTTTATATCATAATACTTTATAAATAATAAAGAATCAACACTAATGCTGTGTTTGTACAACATGTACAATGATGCTGTATTTATTTACGTATTGCTGTATTAAAAAAAAAAAAATCCCTGTAATGTAGTTTATCACTCATGCCTATGCCACAGTCTATTCTAGTTTTCAATATGGGATGGCTTGTTTGTGTAATTTATATCATTTCTTTAATAGGTTTTATATGCTTAGGCTATTATTTACAGGGGTTTTTTTTCAGTGCAAAATGCTCGCTGTGGACAAAAAGGCTGTGTCTGTGTGTTATTGCTCTACTGCTCATGAGAGTGGCATAAAGTCAACATTTAATAGCCAGCAAAATTTTCATAATTGTGACAGGCCTGGTGTTTGTATGGTGATTATGCTCATTACATCAACACGGGGAAGCAGAATAAAAGTCATCCATGCTGTTTGTTCACTGTTCCACTTTCTCATGTTTTTTTAAACAAACTGCGTCCTTACAGCTGGCCCAACTTCAACTGTCCCCACTACTGTCGGCTATTTATATTCCAGCTGGTGTAAATACTCGGTTAATGGCACAACAACCATAGGAAATTTCATTATGGGGCATTGCTTTTTATATGTGCATGTCGGATCTTTAAAACATGCTGCTGTATAAATGACTGGTACGTATTTATTCTCACACACACACACACACACAACACTGACAAAACAAGAACTTCTCAAAGAAACCAACATAACATGTCTCAGAAATTTGGGGAAGATACACAGTTAGGCCCTAGCGATGCTGGATTCCCGAATCTGATTGGTCAGATTCGGAGGCGTTGACTGATTTTCTTTAACGCCAGCTCTGTCAGAAATTGTCCTTTATGAAAAACTGCTGTGGTATAAACGCCATAAAACACCCCAGGATGTGCTGTTATTGAAAACTAATCAACTTGGAGGTGCTAATGGTGACTCTGCTTCGCATCAGGCAGCATAATAGCGCACACCGTTGTACTTCATTTCTTATTTAGCATATTGATAATGCCACTAACTCCCATTCCCAAGCCTTTTGTGGATAGACTGGAGTATAAATGAGCAATATACAGCAGTGAGCCACCATTTTCAAGTAAAGAAATATTTTCCCCAGGCTTGTGCAAACACACGTTTGGCGGTGAGCAGCTTCACTTTAAACCAATAACTTCAAACGAACCTTAGAGAGAGAGGGTCATATTTTTTCATTCGCTGGCCTCCCAGCAGGCATAAAGAAAATATTCCTCCATCAGCCTTTTCACGAGTGCAGGAGGGGGCGATCGACTCCGAGCAGGGATGGATCAGGGATTAGCGCTGTTCTGAGCCAAACAAAACCGTGTACTGGCAAACTGACTTAAAGGATGTATAGAAAGGCATTCAGGACATTTCCTATAACTCAATACAGGTTAGAAAGAGAAGAAACCCTCACTGAATCTTGTTGACTTTTCATTTTCACTTGATAGGATTATTTTATAGACACATCTGCTCATCAGCACTGGTTGGATGTCTCCTTCGCTGTTGTCTTCTTCTTTCCTTGGCATTCAGCTGACATGTGAAGATGCGTGAGACAAATTGGAGATCCTGGTGACTTTTCTGAGGGGTAAATGGATAGAGTTAATTGAGTTTAGTTGGGCTCAGCCTCTACCTCTGCCAAAGTGCTTCCATTAAAGTCCCGGGCAGTGGGTAGAGACGTGATCGCTTCAGTAATGGTAGGAACAATCATTTGCCTCCCGCATCCACAATCAGCACCATCTGGTTTTGCAGCCTCCAGCACTTTAATGAGCTTCCATTTATCAGTGTGGAGGTGGGAAGAAGGCTCTCCCTGGTTCAGGTAGCAAAATATCAATTATGCAAAGATGGTCGAGAGTTGGAGCACAGCCTGGTCATGCTGTTGGCTTTCGTCAAGCGATACGACGGCAGGTATATGATAACCTAAAGTGGAGGATCGGAACCTGGAATTTATGAATTACTGAGTGTGCATTAAGATGTCCCTGGAGTGGAAAACAAAATTTTCCTGTTTGCTTTGTCAGTCTGAGGGTGTGATATGACCAAGTATGGTGTGTGTGTGTGTGAGTTTGAGTGTTAGCCTTAAGCAGTGTACTCCTATTGTGCGTTTGTCAGAGGCGTAATGGCAGACAGCTTGCTGACTCGGCAAGGCCTAAGGGCGCAGGCTCTTCACCGCCATGCAATAAGTGTTGAGCAGTGTGTTACATCACCTTAATCAGTCTGTTCAGTCTTCCAAAAGACGAGTGCTGAGAGCACCGGTAGCAGGAAAAACCAAACCAAACTGACAAAAATCTTGCAAACACAGGAGGAAGTGCTTACCTACAGGGAGATAGAGAGAGAGAGAGAGAGAGAGAGAGAGAGAGAGAGAGAGAGAGAGAAAGAGACGGAGAGAGAGGCGATTAAAACACAATCTTGATGAGCTTTCATGCAACATTGCATGTTACAATTAGTAATCAATGATCCCGTTTACACGTGGTCGTTTCATGCATCTTAGATATTAGGACTGTATCCGGATAAAGACCATACGCATAAAAATGGACCCGAGATGCATTTAAAACAGATTTATACCCAACTGCTCTAAGCCACATTGGAAACCAAACCCTGAACGCAATGACCTTCACGTTTCAATTTTAATGGAAAATAAAGTATTTTGGGGGCTAGTTGACATATTCTTTCATTATAACTGAATTTCGAACACTTTAAACTTTTATCAAGGGGCTCTCAAATTGCAGTTTGAGTCAGGTGTATTTGGTGGAAATTTGAGAAAAGTCCAGTTACATAAAATGCCTTGCTTAAAGTTTGCCCAGATGTGTCTTTTTTTCACCCGATTTGAGCCACTAAAATATTTTCCTGGGTCCAAATCAGGACTATGGGCCACCAGCTGACAACCCTTGGTGCACCTTATCACAGTAAGATAGCAAGTTTGAATCCAGATGATGTCTTGTTGGTAGGGGTGGAGGTTTTCTCTCCTAACTGCCTGTATTGGCTTCACGTATACTGAAGGAAGCACCTTTCTGCAACACATACAAACTAGCTAGTAGTTATGAATTGGCAACATAGAGTCGGAAAAAATGTGCTTCTTATCAGGATACACTCCAGACATAGTCGCTTGAAGTGACCACCTATAAACTGGGTCAATAAGCTTTCAAAAAATGTTCCAGACTCAGCCATAACTGGGAATGGATGGAATTGGTTGTGGAGGATTCATCCAGCCAGTGGGACTTCAGGCTGCCTGAACTCCATTGACCACATCTTTTTTTTTACAGCTCTCTCTGAAAGAGGTGCCTCAGAGAAAACTCTTAACCCATTCCACTGATTTCTGCACCCACCAAAAATCAATGCATCAGAAGACAGTCGCCATCAGCAGAGCTCAGCAAACAAGCACACACCGTTCACCTCTCTGGCCAATCCATCTGACTACGGCTTAAGAGCTGCCCCCGCTGCACAATCAAGGACACCATCAGCCATGAGCTTTCCTGGCTAGACTAAAATAAGGCTTAAAACGCAACAGAACACAGGTTTTAGATGGAAAAATTAAGGAGTTGCTCCCGACTAGGTCCTATCAATCACCTTACAAGCCTAACCAACTGGAACACCCTCACGACAACCATGGGACATCATTTAAACACGCAAGTGTTAAACAAGAAACTGGAAAATATGCAAAGCTCTGAGCAGGTAGTGCAATCAAGGCTGACATCAGGAACAGGTTACAAGGAACAGGCATTAATGCCCAGGCCAGGGGGGCAGGAAGCACAGAACAGAGGGTGGAGGGATTGAATTATCAGGGTTGTTTTTTTCCAGCCGCTTCAGCTTTCCCCCTGAATCAAGAGTGATCGGGATTTCATTTATCCAGGCCAAAAGAGCAGCAGAGCTATCACACACTCTCTCAAGAAAGAGGAAATATCCCACTATGGAAGAGTTTGTGGCAGGGGGTTGTAGCAATCTCGTGCTATGACCTTCTTTGTGAGGAAATAAAGCAGCTCTCTTGTTGTACACAATGCTTTGGAAGATTAGGAATGCCTTGCATCCGAAACAGCTTAGGTTGGTGTCAAGACATGTCAAGAGTGCATTGAGACAGCAGCAAATGGCTCAAGATGGATAAAAAGCAATTAGCAAATTAAGTTTGGCAACAACTAAAAGAAAGTGTTGAGGATTACATGATAGTGGCCAGGATGATTGCACACACACACACACACACACACACACACACACACACACATTTATATAAATATGGAATATATCGAACCTTGGGTTGGGAGCATAATCCGTTACGGAGACGTGCTTGTAATCCAAATCACTCGTATATCAAAGCGGGTTTCCCCATAAGAAATAATGGAAACTCAGATAA
>JAQMCW010000011.1:7606863-7617468 GCA_030068335.1 Chrysichthys cranchii
TTAAAGGCTAATCAAGCATAAACATGTCCATCAGTGCATATGTTTAAATATATGGAAATGTATAGTTATATGCCTATATTCTATGGAAAGCGAATACGTTTGAGTATGCTGTAAACAAATCCATCCATACGTTTATTATATATACTGCTCATCCCTTAAGCATTTCAGGGACTTCGGCTGAGAGGTGGAGCACACCCTGGGCAGGTCACCAGTCTGTTGCAGGGCTAATACAGAGAGATGAACAGGAATTCACTCTTACATTCACACTTATGATCAATTTTTGTCTCTGAGGTGACAATCTTAACCACTACACCACCATTGCTTATACAGTTTATTTGGGTTTGTTTACTGGGGCAGCATGGTGGTGCAGTGGTGAGCACTGGCATCTCACAGCAAGAAGGTTCTTTGTGTAGTTTGCATGTTCTTCCCGTGCCGGCATGGGTTTCCTCCAGGTGCTGTAGTTTCTTCCCACAGCCCAAGGACATGCAGATTAGGTCATCGGGCTACTTTGAACTGCCACTAAGTGTAAATGTGAATGCAAATGATTGTTGATTTCTGTGTTAGCCCTGACACAGATTGGAGACCTGCCTGCCTCTCACCCAAAGTTGTGATTGGCTCCAGCTTCTGAGCAACCCTGACAGATAAGTGGTACAGATAATGAAGGGAAATATAAGTGTATAACAAATGTATAAATTGAGGTATATAATCATAGTGGTTTTAGATCTGAGTTACATAGGAAATTTACCTCACAACCACCTTTTTGCTATTATCTGGGAAGGATTTTGGATTATCAGTTAAACCAAGCTTAAGCAGTCGCACTGTAAGCCGAACTTCAATTCTGTCTGCGGAGGAGGAGTAATGCCACTCACATCGCTAACATTGGCAAGTCGGAACTGATCACATCGTGGAAAATCTAAGAAAATCGTGTTGTAGTTCGCATTGGCAAGAGCCAATTTGGACCTTTAAAAAAATCCCATGTGCTAGGGATCATTTGATCTTGATCTCAGCAGCTGGAAGTGAGTTATTTGCATTAAATATTCTGTCCACTGAAGTAACAATCGCTTAATATATGTATCATTCAGGAAGAGACATATGCAATATATGCATTCTGTTTGGTTGAACAAGGAAAAAATGGCTTGGCTGTTGACTGTATGTATCTATGAAGTGAAGACCTGTCATAAACACAGTAGGAATCATAAGATTTCCTGGGTGAATATTACAGACAGACTGAATTCTTCCGTGCAAGTGTTACAAAATAAAGAGTGAAAACATAAACCCTCTTTTTTGACCAGATTATAATTGGGCCAGGTCTGAATTTTGATGTGAACTCTCCTCTTAGTAAATAAAGACCAACTAAAACAGAAATAACAAACTGCTTTGAGATTTCATCAGAAAAATAGATGGAATCATCTCTGCCCACTTTGTGTAGACCGTGCCTTGTGTTGCTAGACAATGCTATACCTTCCTGTAAACCAACTTTAACCTGAGCTTCTGTCATAGTGAAGAGAACAGGTAAGGACACAACCACAAAAAAAGAGATGGGTATATTTCATATTCCTTCTTTTTTTGTTCTTGTTGTTTCCGTTGCCAAAGTAATGCTATTCAGTGAGTAGTCTGCTAGTCAGGTCATGCTAAGTTCATCACATAGCCTAGCTCCCACACACGTGTGAAGTTTCTCGCCAGTTCTTAGATTAAATAATCAGTTTAAGTCGCAAATATTAACTAATATAACTAATAATAATAACTAACCAACCTCCCTAGCTAGTTAATTTTGCTAGATAGTTCAGCAAAAATCAACTGTTTTTACAACTAAATGTAAGCTAAATGTGACAGACCCAAGTGTGCACTGTATGATAACTTAGCTAGCACTACTCATCTTCTGCTGCTTAATCCTTTTTGCAGGGAGAAGCTGGAGCAAAGCCCAGCTGACTTCAGGTGGGGTGACACCCTGGGCAGGTCACCAATCCACCGCAGGGCCAACACACAGAGACGGACAACCATTCACACTCACATTCACACCTACAGGCAATTTAGAGTAGCCAATTAGCCTAATCCCCTCTGTGCATGTCTTTCGACTGTGGGAGGAAACCGGAGTATCCTGAGGAAACCCACACAAACATGGGGAGAACATGCAAACTCCACCCAGAAAGGCACCGAGGTCGACCCCAGGGATCGAACCCAGGACCTTCTTGCTGTGAGGCGACAGTGCTAACCACCACACCGCCCCTATTCTTTTCAATGCTGCAATAATATGCGTGATATCAAGTACTAACTCGTCTCATGGCTGTGCCAAACCAATAAGTCTAACTCTACACTGTTAGCAATAACACTGTTTTCTCATATAAGAGTTTAAGGTTCATAATTGAAAAGCATATTATTTAATTATTGGATCAAAATGAAATGAATGTTCAAATATTAATGACTTAATCACATACACTGGGTTTTTGTCCAGCCATATAATTTTACAAATTTAAACGTTGCAGGAGAACAAGTTATTAATCTGATCCAGAAATTAGCAATGCCAATAGCGTTCTCCACATGGAGACATAAACTGGGCTGAGTTGAATTGAATTAGATTTGTGTACTATCCTTTTAGATAACTGAATGAAATCTTTTCACATACCATCTGCACAATTGCCTTCACCTGAGGAGTTCCTGGAGTTAACAGGTAGCAGTCAGCCACCCTCTTGCGCATACCAGATGCTCTTAATGACAAATTTGTCTTCCAAATTGACTGTTTGTTTTCATTTACAGCAAATTCTAAAGCCTAATATTCAATATGATAACTGATAGACATTTGTGGTGTCTATATTAAAACTCCTTACAAAGAAGCTGTTATGGAGTCTCTTGTGCCTTGTGTATTTGTGCTGTGATATTTAATAGCAGTGATTATGACGAATACAAATCCAAAGAGAGAAAAGTATACAGAAACAATAGAGGAAGAAAGCCAACAGTCCTCCCACTGCACAGGTATATGTGAAGTGACCTTAAGGTTTTTAGTTAAAAATCCCTGCCTCCACTGGGCCCTCGAGTGAATTGGTTGGAGACGGATGCACGTAAACAAAGACGAGAACTATGTAGCATAAACACACAAACTAGAAAAGCTTGAAATATACATGGACATGGCACAGATACAACAACTTATAACAACCCTACTCACAAAAGCTGCAATGTGACATATATTAGTGCTCGTTTTGCCTGAACGTGGTTCAAGTGTTCGTGGTCATGTGTCTCGGTGCATGACATGGACATGTGGTGTGCAGTGGTGCTAACCTGACATTGAAAACCACCATTAACCTTCTCCAGGCTCAGTTCAAAATAGGGTTGTTACAGTGTCACGGTTAGTCATGAGTTTGATCACATGGTTACCTCACCACTGACTTTTTCTAAATGCACACTATAATGCTCATCTCTCTGTTAGCATCTGTTTTTTTGTTTTTTTTTAACCTGATCACGTTCCTTACGCGACTGGTTCTACAGTGGTGTTCGACTGTGACTCCACAAAAATGTAGGCTGGATTTCAAAACACCCCCTGGACTGCCCCTAAATCAGCCTACAGCACCTTCCGTTTCGCTGCACAGGGGACGCTCGGTACTGAAAACCCTTCATTTGTGTAATCTGCTACTGCTGCAAACATGTTATATTGCTATCTCTGCTGCCTCTCCTAGCATGCTCGTTTATCAAAAAATACAGCTACTCCACAACTCTGCATTGAGAACATCACATGGAACCAAAGCTTTATGCATGTGGGTATAAGACCCTGCTTACATCTGGCATTAATGGGTCTTGGGTGACCCAATCACAAGTAGTCAGCTCTAAGTCCAGGTGTGGACAGGGTTAAATGCATCCCAAAGAAGTCCTGTGATCCAAACACTCAGCCCACGTTTACAGTGGTTCTGGCCCATATATGTTTTAGCAGTGTGTACATGAATGTGTCCTGGGCCACATTGAAGGGCCACCTGCTCCTCTTATGTCCTCTGCCTGGTGGAAGTAGGTACTGATTTGCAAACCGACAGCATCGTATGTTTATAATTCCGCTGCATTACTATTGTCATTATTTTAATTTCCTGCAGACTAGGCATGGGAACAGTGCATCGCATTGCTGCCTCCCGCCGGTTAAAAAGGACAATGAATTTGCTCCTTGCAAACAGTAATGTTGTATGTATTTATTTCCAAATAGAACAGGGACCTCAATCGAGACACATTCTAATACCAGGTGTGAACAGGGCCGAAATGTCCTAGGTACACTTGCATTACGTGGGCTTTCTGAAGCAAATCTAATTTACACAAGAAACACATAAGATGCGGCATTTACATTAGATATATGTCATATAATATTGACAATGGTGACTGCTTGTTAAACAAAGAACATGGTCTGTGCAATGTTAGTTAGATGATATTTTTGGTCTAGCATTTCTTCACAGCGTTCTTCACTCTCCATTTCAACTTTTACTGAAACCGTAATAAATACCGATAAATACTGGCTAATCTGGTCACTTTTCCTTTAAATTTCAGCACTGGCTCAAGCGGGCTTTTTTTTTTTTTTTTTTTTTTTTTTAAACGGTTGCTTAATACCATGATACTGTGAACCTGGGATATTTTTAGACTAGGTTATTATGCTGTGAAAATGCCAAACTGTAATACCCTGACTTCTAACGGGCTTTCGATGAAAGCCCCTACACCAGATGAATTAACATAAATGTACAAACAAAATCGATAAATCCTAAAATACTTATCAGTTGTTGTTTTTATTTTTTTTTTTTTTACCATATTTTGGCTGTAATTCCACAGCCAAAGCTGCTCTTGCCAATAAAGATTAACAATTTGAACTGTATTGAAGGAGGGGGGAAAAAAAAGTAGGCAGAGAGAACGGATGCAATGAAAAGTAAGTAATAGGCTGGGTTGGACTGGCGCATGTATCTGTAGTCCTGGAGTCAGCGTCCCAGTGCAGAATGGCCTGTCTTCTCGCATCCATCAGCTCCTGCACACTTATAACCAGCCTACACCACACTGCTACAGCACAAGCTCCCATATTATATACTGCCTTGTTCCCCCACATAAGCCTTGTTTTACGACTGAATCCCTAGTGAGTCAAATAAATGGGCACTTACATGTCCACCAGTGAATATTATAATACTACGATATTAAAATGCACTCAGGTAGGTTGCTTTATTGACCATTGGGTCATAGCTTTTACAACAAATAAAGCGCAAAAAAAAAAGCCAACATAAAAAGTCATGACAAAATGGCCAGCCTTGGTTACCTTATAAAACTGAACAGCATGCAGTATCTCTGAAACCCACTTCAAACATCCACTTAATCCATCTCATCATGTAGCAGTGTGAAGTTACACATAATATTCCGTAAATATGCATGGCAGCATTATGGGAGCCCTCATTCCATTCGAGTGCCGCCAAGGCGACGACACGGAAAGAGCCCGCCAATTCCCGCATTCATTAGCAGAAATCGAAAATGGAGAAAGAAAAAGTTTCTGAGTGTTAAAACCCTCCATCAGGCCATTTAGAAAGGAAGTGGGGTCACTTTCCAGGTCCGACGGCGCTGGGTAAAAGGCTGCTCAGGGGTTAAAAACAGAATCCTATTCGCTTTTTCGAGCGATCCTTCATTTCTTCGCTATCTGATGAAGGCCGCGGACTCTCTCGCTCTTCTTCGTGGCTTCTTTATGAAAATGCTATACTGCCTCTCCGCATAGGCCCCTGCATCCTAGACAGATAAATGCAAGGGAAAGAGCCTGAATGAGCTTCTACAAATTATCCCCCATCCATGCCCAGCCAACCAATTACCATGACTAAGATAACCCCATTTTCCAGGCAAGGGGAATATAGAACAGTGGCTATGGCTTCAACGGGATGGAGCAAGCCTATTAAAAGTCACTCACAGTTATTTTTTTGCCCTTGATATGCCATCCAACTGCCGTCTCATCCTCCCCTCAGCACCCCCCCAACCACTTCTCCACCCCCGTAAAAAAACACATTAACACCACCCTCACGCACAATGCCTGCTGAGAGAAAGTGACATTTCTCCTAACAGTGCTTCATTTACATTTTTTTCCTACAGTATCTTTAAGTGATAAGTGTAATTTCTTCTCCTCCTGGCTATAAGTCATGCTGCGCTGTTGAGATGAGGAGCTCGTGTTGTGGTGCGAAACTTCAGCCGCACGCTTACTGCTTTGATTTATTTCTCCTGCCTTGCTCTGACAAACTTCCTGATTTATGCTTTGTTTGTGAAGCTTTTCGGCTTTTCTACGGCGGAAGCACGGAACGTTCAGCCATCGCTGCACTCTCAAGGTATTCTCATTCAAATGGGCAAGGAGGGGATTAGCAAGCTAAACAGCTCCAGTAAACTTAAGTAGAAGCTTTGCGCCTGTGTTTTCATGTGCCAACAGTCTAAGCCTGGAGATGGCTGATTTATTAGTCACTTATGTTAATCGTTTTAAAGAACAGACTCTGTCTTCCTACCAATGAAACACCATTTTAATATCCAGCACAGACGGGTGACAAATTAAAGGAAAACCCAACATACAGTGGACCCTCGGCTCGCGAACGCATTGGATGGCGGAAAAAAAATCGACGTACGAATTTGGACCAACCAACGAACAAAGCCTCGACCGACGTACAGACAGCCAACCCATGCTTTGTGGCACAAACCTTATGTTCCGGTCAAGCACTCGTGGTGTGAACGTGTTCAAAGCAAATTTTTTTTTGTTGAGAGTAAGAAGCCTAAGTGTATAACAGTTGAAATAAAGAAAGAAATAATCGCAAAAAATGAGAATCACCACCATATCCCTCCGCCACCATATCCCTCCGCCACCGTTTCACGGCACAAACATTCAGTTCCAGTCAAGCGCTCGTGGTGTGAACGTGTTCGATGCATTTTTTCGTCGTGTTTCTCTGCATTTTTACTCTATAAGTCTTCATTATGGGTCCCAAGAAAGTGAAAAGTGAAAACGGTACTGAGAGTAAGAAGCCTAAGCCTATAATTGTTCAAATAAATAAAGAAATAATCGCAAAACATGAGAACCGCCATCATATCCCTCCGCCACTGTCCACCTACGCCAGCAACTACGTATCCACCGCAAAGTTAATGTGCAGTAAAATCATCTGTTTATTTCATTGAAGCTTATTTTTCTATAATTAAGGTTATTTTAATTTTATTCTATGTTTTATTGTCACACATAAACCCATAATACATTTTAAAAACATGTTTTGAGGGCTGAAACACATTCATTTACATTACATTACAATGGGAAAAATTGATTTGGGTCACGAACAAAACGGATCTGGGTCGTCTCGAAACGAATTAAGTTCGTGAGTCGAGGGTCCACTGCAGTTAAGTGTTGAGCCACCGGTTTCAGTGTTCTTATTTATTGGCACTTTGTCTCTATACAGATAAATATCGCTCTTCCAAATGATATTCCCACAGGTGATGTTTTGATGATGGCGGTGGGGCTTATAATATATATCACTCGGAAACTTCCCATAGGTCTACAAATAGGTTGAGATCTGCTGAGTACAGTGACCAAAGCGTATGATCAGCATCCTGTTCAGGGCCTTTTTTGCTGGGAGGCGACAGCGGCACTGTGGTTTAATAGCCGATATCAGTACTGTAAGTAAAAAATGATGCATGCCTACCACATTTAAAAAAAATTATCTATCAAAGAGATAGCAAAAAAAAAAAAAATCCTAATAGGGTGTCTTCAACATTCACAGCCAGGCAAATAAGACATAAAGGTCCATTAAGCAAAGGCATACATTATAATGTACGCAGCTCTGGACAGAGAGCCAACAGCTATTATTAAAAAGAGTGTGCCATTATACTGTAATTTTACTGTCATTTTCGACACTTTTTAACGAAAAAAAAAAGGCCCCTTTCCCACCAGCACTCCTTCTTATTCGTGGAACGCCTTTCTGCTGCCTCGGTGATTTCAGGCTGAATTTTTCTCCCTGCAGTATAGCATGGTTCCAGTTTGCTCTCAAGGTTAAACGGGCCTACAGCTCTTAGAGGACTGTGGGACCTTTGCCAGCCCTGTAGATAAATAACCTGCACCAGATATGTAAACTCATTCATCTTCACTGGGTTCCACTGTAGCCTGTTTGTTCGGCGCTGTTGCGCTGATCTGCTTTGATTGGCATGCCTCCAAAAGTCCCCGAGAAATCGGCAGAAGTGCACAAGGAAAGAAAGGAAAAAAAAAGACCTGCTGTTGCTGTTTTTCCCCTCCATTCTCTGTAAACAGTTAAAGTGCTTGGCTCATCACTCCAGAGCTTTGTTTGCAATGAGTATATTATGCCGCGCTCTACAGACACCATTACCTCGCATCTTAATGTGCAGGTTTCCATCAGAACGTGGCAGAATGAAAATGAGCGCGCCTCTGAGGCTGCAGGTTTGAACCCGCTGATCTTCAAGGCCGTGCGACGAGCGAGGATGCAAGCGTGCAGTTTTCCTGCCAAGTTAGCATGACACTTGCCGATGTGTGTGTGTGTGTGTGTGTGTGTGTTTAAAAAAAGCCAGGTGTTAGGACCGACAATGCTCTGCTGCTGACTTTGGGCTTGCTTGTAATTTTAGAGCTTTTGAGTCAGGGAAAATAAATCCTCGACTTTTTCTTTTTCCACTCCTCAACACCACGATCAAGCTGAAAGTGAGCAGCTCTAATGTAGTCATCAGCATCGCCAGAATCCAAGCACACATGCTCAAGATTTGGGAATTAGGAGAAAGATATATTAAGGCCTTTTCGGAGGCATTCAAAATGTAATGCCATTCACTGTTGAAAGCAACAAAGAGCTGTGAAATAGCACAAAAAAAAAAAAACAACCCAACAACCAGAACTTCAAAATCTATAATGACATTACAGGATGAGAAGAAGCAGGGCATGCAGTAGCCTAAACGGGGCCCTCCATTTGCTGTGTCCTAATCTCCTGTCTCTGATGTGAGCCAGAATGATGTCTGTGGATGCAGCTGCAGGACTGGACGCCAATAAATCCCGCTCTCGCTGACAAAGCCGGATAATGGACAAGCGGCGGCATTAAGAGTCTGCAGACAAGTGGCAAGTGCTGAGTTATGCTTTAATTGAGAGTGCTGCATGCATATAATGGTGGGAATAATAACACGTATTGTTGCGTGGCGTGGAATGCTCATTTAGAAACAGAAGGAAAGCGACAATGGCTGGAGATATGAATTCAGACATCAGCGGGGAGGCGAGCACAAAAAAAAGGCGGTTGAGGAAAAGTAATGGAAGCGAGCAAATTACTCCAATGTGTGAGATAAGTGGAAAAGCGGTTAAAATGCAAAAGATCGAGTCGTGTGACAAAAGGAAACAAAAATCCATCTGTCATGCTTTTAATATGGATGGAATGTGAAAACAAGTGCAATATGTTCCCCAAAGGAAATGGCTATTGAAACGGACCTTTGTTGTGTCGCAATGTAAAAATCCTCACGCAAATAAATAATCCGTTGGCGTGTACAGGATAAGGATGGGTATCACTGGCTTAGAAGGTGTTAGATCACATTTTTTGTTGCGTTTTGCGCGCCTCAAAAAGCCACTAGATACTGGAAATGTGTGGAGTGCCAAAATAATCCACTTTTTTTCCTTTTCTTTTGGTCTTTCAGAATGTTGCCGGGCTGTTTGACACTGTCAAAAGCCTCCTTTAACTCCTTCTGGCCTTAATTACCAGTGAACAAAGCTCTGTGCTGCAACCGTTTGTAAGCACTATTAATCTTTGTTGCTTATAACCTCTGGAAGACAGTCCCAAATGGTATCCATGTTGGTATTATGATAGATCAGAGCACAAGGGGAGAAAGTTGAGGAGCAAGTTGCAATTACGGAGAAACACGGTTTGAACAGAATTATTTTTTTTTTTTTTTTTACACTCAGTAGGGGTAGGTACCTTCTTATTAATCAGGTGATAAAGTAGGTGAAAGAGATGCTTTCACTCTCCTGTAATGCTTGAGAAGGTTATCCTGACACCCTGAGATTGCTTTCCCTTTCATAATATCTTACTGTCTGGCTCCAGAGTGGTGCAGCAGAAAAGCGTTCACCCTATCGTCCCAAGATCGTGAGTTCGAATCCTGATGATGCCACAGTCATCCATAACCAGGAGCTTAAGAGAGCAAAACTGGCGACGCTATCAGGGAGGGAGGGATGGATGGCAAAGCTCTCTTCCGTCAATTGCAGGGACACTAACTGATCATGGGCGTACATAGTGGGCAGAAGGCACTTTCCTCCAAGCGTGTTATGCTGATCCTGACGCTGAAAAGATGCCGTCGGTGGAAGCATATGATGGCCGTTGTTCTCCCTGGAGGGTAGCTTTTGGGTGACAGGGGAAAGGTGTCTGGTGGTTGGGAACTGTCCATGACTAAATTAGGCGGAATTTGTCAACTCTGTAAGCAAGCTGTAGTTACTTGTCACAGGAGATAAAAAAGCTGTTGAATTCTCCAAGCATAGCTTTGATAGGTATAGGTTAATGTGCTTGATCTAATAATTTAGCATTTCTAAAGTACCTCACATGGCTTATGACTTGTAAGGGACTTGTATGGCTCCTTGTGACCAAAGTCGAAGTGGGAAAAAAAAAAACCACCCCACGCTGTTATTTT
>JAQMCW010000011.1:7634678-7647769 GCA_030068335.1 Chrysichthys cranchii
TTTTTCCCCATTTCTTTTGGAAATGAGCTTGACGTTTTTGACTGTGAAGTGTCATGTATTGATAAGCGCACTGAACGCAATCTGTGCCATTTTGGTTTCAAGAGATTCCTTTTAGTATCTTTTAGTCTGAACTTCTTTTGTCTTTTCCAAACGACGCAAGAAAAATTGCCAGAACCAGAAAACACCCATTTACTAATCAAACTTTGGACAGGGGTAATTAATTCTTTGAAATCAGCCCGTTAATTTGCATAATAAAGGTAGTATAATTATGACTTCTGTTAATCGAGCCCAAAAATGTAATTAGAGCTTTAGTCAGAATTACAACAGCACTGTGGTTTTTGGAAGCCGTTTCAGAGGAGCGCAGAAGTCTGTTGCTTTGGGATAGAAATACAGCGCTAAAATTGCATTAGGAAGTACAAAACATTTCTCTCTGCCTCTTTTACCCCAGTCTAGAGAAAGCGCACTGTTGGAATGATGGTGCTTCTAATCTGCAAAGTACAAAACACCAGCTTGCGTGGTCTCTGCTATTTCAGTGGACATTGGGTGCACATATTCCAGTTTGTTTGAAATGTTTGACCTTGGACTGCTTTCATATTAATAAAGCTTGCGTTAACAGAGGAACGGTAGCTAGGCAATATAACACTTTAATTCTTCCTACATAGCCTACTCTTACACTAACAGTGATATTTACTGTGATTATAGGTTCTACACAGTATTACGTTAATTTGCCTATACACAGGTTTGCCATTTATCTCTTGAATTTACTCTATTTAATTGTAGTAACAATGTGAATCTTTGGAATCACCTACAAATCCACCGTCTGGGACAGTTCTTAGCAAGCCGCCACTGCTAGCAAGCCGTTCCCGACCTATAGAGGCATAGAAGCAGCCAGTACCTAGGCTTGTTTTCAATTGTGTGTAACAGGCATAACCAACTAAAAAAAAAAAAAATCGCGTTCAGTATTGCGCCGATTCTGCGGTGACTTCGGAACATTTTACATGCGACCTAATGACGTTCCACGGTGCCGTTCACTTTAGGGTTTAGTTTCACGCGTGCCATCGTTTAGCTTTTCTGGATGATTTGATCATTAATCGAGACATTTTAATGATAAATCCCAATCAGGGAAAAATCAATATGGCACAAGCCTAGTGTTAGAGCTCGCTTGTTGAACTAGGGGGAAAAAAAGAAGTCGGACAATGCCACTTGATACCTTGGGACTACTTTGATCGATTTTAAATAATCAACCACTTTATTTGTTTCATGGTGCCAATTAACCGGCACCTTTTTTTTTTCGAAGATGGACTACACTGCATTGAAAGCAAATTAGAAGGCACTCTGGCGTGGTGGCAGGCATCGGTTCTGTCGGTCTGGATCACCGAGCGGTGTTTTGTTAAGCATTAAATGACGCAAAAATGTCTTTTCTAGTCAGGATGTGCAGGTGGGTGTGCCGACGCTCTTGCTGGTGAATTTGCATGGCTAGATGGTGGCGGTTGGAAACAAAAGGCGGACCGAAGCTCCTTTTTAAAGGGGACGCAGAGCTTCCTGATGCGAGGCGACAGCTGCTGTTGCGTAACTCCACACATTTCACTTCAAATATAAGCTCAGCAGTGAGTAAATGAAGTGCTGCCATTTGTACGTCTGCCTGTGTGTCTATGGCTCTGTCGGTCTCTGGGTGACCACGGGGCCTCGGAGGATTGGCTTTGGACTCCTTTGGCCGTAATCCTATCTCCGTAGCACATCCATGACTTCAGTGCTCCCAGGGGTGAATGTGGAGCATCGCTAATTCAAGCAGAATTTGAGCCTCTTCCCTCTCTCTCTGTCTATCTCTCTCTCCATGCATGAACACCACTGGGAGTGCGGTGTGGTCTGGGTTTGAAAAACAAAAAACACCAGACCCACTGCTGGCAACGGAGGATGCTGTCACTTTTTCAGCTTTTCATTCTGACCAGGAGGTCTCGCCCTCAAATTACCAGGTGCCAGTCACAGCCTTTTCATTTAGTCCAGCTTGGACACTCCTATGTTGCCTAAAACCATTTATAAATATAGTCACCGAGAAAAATAATAATCATCCGCTTCGAATTTTTCCCTGCTGTTCACCTGACCCTTCACAATTTCATGTTTCTGAGCCGTATTAGTTTTTTAGGTGGGAATTTTTCTCCTCTCAGGTACCGGGGGATGAATAATGCAACCGTTGGATTGATGAATGGTATGCCCCAAAAGCAAGCACCTTGATGAATGGTGCAAAAATAAACGCACTGGTTTGATTAAAGTTCATTTATTTGGTTTATTCACCATTTGTTATCCAGTGTCGCCGTTTATCATATCACTATGAGTAATATGTCGCTCAAACATTCGCCATGCACTGACAGCTTATACATTATATTTTGTCCTAATAGTACATTTTTTTATAACTAGGAATAATCAGCCATTTGCAGACATTGACACGACACTCAACATGTGTACTAAAGGTGCTTTCATAGATGATTCAGATAAATAACCTTAAAAAAGGGTGATTTTTTATCCACATTGATGAAACAAATTGACTTTAATCTGGTAAAAAAAAAAAAAAAACCCACAAAAAACTCCTTCGCAAGTATTCATATTTGCTTGTTCTAATATTGTAAAGACTTTGTTTCATGTGTGAAAACGTGTCCTAATTGTGTTAGTACAATTTACAATCACTCTCGGCTGCTACCGACATGCTTGTGAGTTTTAATGAGACAGAATGACAATAATCCGACAGCAGATGCGAAGCTTTGATCATCCGTAAGAGTAATCGACGCAAAGGTTTAAAACTGTGTCGGCGCTGAATAGTTCACTTGATGTCTGATTAAATCTGTGGGGAACTGAAAAGTACATGCAGTGGTGTCTTCGGTTCACACTTCGTGGTTAATGAATTACCAGAAAAGAATATGTTTCAGTTTGAGGCCGACCAGTCGATGGATAAATCATTATTATGTGGCGGCGAGAATTTCTGAACAAAACCTCTGAGCAGTATAAAGGCTGGCGTCACGTTTCTGTCTTCATTTCTGGTTTGGACGACATTTTATGCACGAAAAGCCATGAAAGTTTAAAGCATCTGAATCATCATTCAGGATTAAAAGGGCATGGAAGTAGCGTGAATGTAGTCATGATAATATGAATTTGCGTGAATTGCAGACAGCGAGAATTTTTCATTAGAGAAGAATGAAATTACATTTGGTCACATACCAAGTGAGATTGTCTAGTATTTGTTCGATTGTTTAGAAAAGACACGTATTTGGGCTATGTGATACGGTATGCATGTGTACGTGTAGGTTGCGCGTTATGCTCTTGATTCATGCTACACTGCTAATCAGAGGCTGCTAAAAACAGGTTTCTTTTCTTGTGCCAGCCATTTCTTCTCTGTTTAATAAGAGCTTATTAAAATCAAAATCTGGTTCGAATTTTGTGCTAGGATTTATACTTTAACACAGTGTACCCATTATCGGTAATAAAAAAATTTAGTAAACATAATTCAGTCAATTACCTAAATCTTTGCACTTAAGGACTTAGTCTTTGTTCACTTTTAGACTGTACTGGGACAATGATGAATGCTCTGTGTTACAGTTGTTATTGGGCAGCGAGATCATCAACTGCAAGACAAATACATTATTGGACCTTTAAGTGCCTAATTTCAGTGATCCAGATCAACTTTTTTCCAGTTCTAGAAAGATTTGTTTCAATTAAAATAAAGAAGGTCACAAACATTTCTCAGTTCCTATATAGCCATTCTTAGATTACTGATTCTATGGTATATAACTCAGAATGTTCATATATATAGTACATTAACAAGAGGACATCACACATGGGCGGCATGGTGGTGCAGTAGTTAGTGTGCTTGCTCTGCAGGCACACTATTGTTCTTCTTAAGGTTTATTATTCTTATTTTTATTATTCTGTTCACCCGGTTTTTCAGCCCCCTACCCCTCCTAGGGCTTTTTAGCTAGAGACACTGTTCCAGCTCTCAGACGTCCGTGCCGATCCGCGCATGATGGCTTGCTCAAATGGTTACATTACCCCTTGTCGTTCGTTCGGTATTCCCGTTTTTCCACGAAATTCTGTGAAAAACCGGCGCTCTCTAGGACCTTGAGGAGTTATTCGTGTGCTTTCTGGTGCTGGCAACATTTGAGCAAGCACACTTGGCATGTTCTCTGTGGAAAGGCAGTCTAGTTAACACTGTCGCCTCATAGCAAGCATGTTCCGAGTTCAAACCTGCTGGTCGACTGGGAAGTTTGTATGTTCTCCCCGTGCCTGCGTGGGTTTCCTCCAGGTGCTCCAACCCACAGATTAGGTCAACTGGGAACTCTGTAAAGGGCTGTCTGTCTCTTGGTAGCGCCCCCCCTCCCCTTCCCTTTGAACAGAAATCCAGCAATATTGCAGTAAAAAAAAAAACTCAATGTGCCAGCAGTGAGTGTTTACTCTGAACCAAACAAAGCAGAAATAAAGCCACACCAGTGTGTGTTTTTACATAGCATAACATAACTATGTGTCAGAAATATGACTTAGCCCATGCATACCGGGGTTGCTTTCAAAACAATAACAGTGGGTGTACTGAGTGTTGAGGTGCTTTTGCTAACCATGCACATTTGTACCTCTCTTCAAACGCAAGCAAAGTTGCTGAGCACCGTGTTTGTGCGATCAGAAATATGTTGGAGAAGAAACTGATGTGAAATGAGGCAGGGGTGCGGCACAATTTCTAACATCAGAAGTAAGACATATTAAGCTCTTTTTTAGACAACTAAAAGTAAAAAAAAAAAAAAATACAATTTTTGCTACAAAAGCAACAAAAAAATTCAATGGGAGCAGAACTTCTTTTTTTATTCATAGCTGTGTGTGAGACAGAGCGAGAGTGAGCGAGAGAGAGAGAGAGAGAGAGAGACTAATGGGATGGGAAATAATAGTCACCAGTTCTAAAATAATTACTTCTCTTCTTTCCAATTCTTATTTAATTAGCTTTCTCCCCATGTCGCAAACGGTAGCTAGCCTTACTAGCTGACACTGACGTGAACTACAATGCTTGCTAGGTTGCATTAAATACTCAGAAATTCAAAGACAGTGGTGCAGGCTGTAGCAGAGTTTGGACAGTTAGCCTAGTAACGATGAAAAAGGCATGCATGCTCCCATGTCGTATGATTCCCTAAATAGTCTTGCTTTTATTTGATTGAATATTCTAACATCATATCTGATGAGACTGAATTTAAGACTTCATGCCAGTAAAGATAATGCTTTTTAAGAGATTTTATGAGCTTAAATGTGACAAATCTGCTTGATGACTACTTATGACATTTTAAGGATCCTTGGGAACCCTGTAGGAAGAGATTCGATCCAGTAAGAAGCACAGACCTTAGACTCTGCAGATGGCGACGTTTGACGTATTCATGTTGGTCTCTGAAAGAAGCACGTCAACGTAAGAAAGACGTCACGCCCCTGTCCCGCCTTGATGCCACGTTCCCTTTCCTACAGACATGGATTCTGGTTCTGTTACTACCGATGGCTCAAACTCAGAGGCAGAACAAAACAGACCCCCATTCTGGATTCGTACCTTTTACACAGAACGCCAAGGGGGAATATATGTGCAACAATCCCGCCTTGACCAGGCTTTGTAAAAGAGACTTGTGTTAGTCCAACTATAGATTGGCAACCTGTCCAGTGTCTTTTTCAATGTCAACTTGGATTGGTTCCAACCCAGCCGTGACCCGCACTGGTTAAGTAGTATAAAAAATGAATGAAAGGAAGGAAGAAAGAAAGAATAAATGGATGAATGAATGAAATACACACATTATGTGTTCTTTAATTTTTCCCAATCCTACTTCATGACTAGGGGTGTCCTAAACCAATACTTCTATCATTATCAGAACCTCCGAATCTGTATTGGATCAGATAGGACATATCATTAGCGTTTCTCAGTTCAAATGCATTTCGAGATGCTTTTCTGCTCAGCATGGTTGTAAAGAGTGCTTATTTGAGTTACTGTGGGCTTCCTGTTTGTGCAAAACAGTCTGGCCATTCTCATTTGACTTGTCTCATCAACAAGGCAGTTTGGCCCAACAGGGCCACCGCTTATGGATAATCTTTGTTTTTTGGGTTGTTTTTTTTTTTTTTTGCACCATTCTGTGGATATTTCACAGACTGTTGTGTGTAAAGGTTATGCTAGCATATTGACCAAGACCTTTCTGAAAAATAGTTGTGTGATTCTTCTGTTAGGTAGATGAAAATAAATACATGGAGGTAAACTGGCTTTAACAGGTTGTAGGACACAGGCAGTTTAACATGCACACTCAAATGTAAGGATTTCTCAAGGGTTGCTTGAGTAGTGAAGAGTCTTTGTTTGTAATGGAAAGTTGTTTAATTTAGAAACCCCCTGAAAGGCACAGATCCTGCTGTTCGGGTCTACCTAGAACGTTTTAGAGTTCTGAAGGTGGAGCAAACTAAATAGATTTCTTTCTAAATGAAGTACCTATGCAAAGTCAGATCAACAACCCAACACATGCAACCGAAATGCATGGCTACTGGGCATGAACCATGTTCAAACCATAAAGCCAGTGGGAGTTTACTTTTCTACACATCCACCACACACAATAGTGAAGTATGAACTACTCTAAGATTACAAACCTTGCTCACATGTGATTTCTTCCTTCTTATCTCAGCCATTGTGGAGGTGTGAACTTGCCTGGGAAATCACTGAGGCCTCTCAATGGTCACGTTTCATGAATGCGCGTTGCTCCATACCACGCAGTCGATTATACACGGCCCTTTCAAATCTGACAATAGAACTGGAGGATGTAGTGCAGAAAGGAAAGAAAATAGCTGGCAAATCGCTAAACTCATGACGCCACGCCAGTGTGAACAGAAAAGCAAATTAGTGTGAAGCTTATACTATACGTTTGCTAAGCTCCTTTCCTTCTTATGTCAAAGTAATCTGGCAAGTTTGATTAAAATGTCCTCCAGTAACACGTAAAGTGAGAACAACACCTTCACAATGCCTCATTTTCCAGTAGGCTGCATCAGAACAGGTCTTCAAGAGCAAGAAATAAAGCCAGACCTGGACTGGGGATGTTCTGGAGAGCCAATCGACAAACAACCCGGGCTAAAGCACTCGCTGGAGGTTGGAAGCTCGCATGCAGGTCTGTTGAATGCTGAGAGCTGGAAGACATAATCGTGGTAATGAGCGCAAATGCCAGACGTCATGATGAGACAGAGCGGCCGCGGCCTCCCTACTGGACCTCGTCCCCCCTCTCCTGGATCCTTTGCCATACAGCCTGCCTTTCATCTCGGCAGATCATGCAAAAACACAATGTTACAATTAGCATGCTGATTAGCACCTGCCCTGGCTCATGGGGAAAGACAGGGGCTAATGACAACGTGGGTCGACGCTGTGTGCCATGTTTGTGGGTAAATATCAGACGCTCTGCATTCGGCGTGTGGGCTTTTGTGGCCCCGCCGCTAAGAGGGATCACGAGGGAAGCAGGCGTAGTGGACGTGATCCCCTTTCATTATTGCTTTCATTATTGCATCTGTAAAATTACTGCAGTAAACAATGAGCATCAAAGCGCTCAGATCAGCCGATATCTGATTTAATGAGGAGCTTTCCATAAAATTAACACTCTCCAATGCTCAATGATGATGAAGCATACTTGTCATGCATATGGCAGGCATGGGATGAGCTCTTTGGTCAAAATATTGCTTAATAAGTGAAGGTGATAACAATCTGGCGCGAGGCTCTAATAGAGTTTTCTGAGCTGTTCAAGTTCACCAAAGTTAGGTTTGACAGCCAGGGTATCTGTTACAAGAGAGCTGTTGCATCACCAGGCTTGCTGTTGCCTACAGATCGATAGGTGGTCAATGTCTTGGCAGGGAGAAGGCATCGATTGGGTTCTTTTACACCACACACCTTTAATCTCCTGAAACGTCCCTGAGCCCCCCTGGTGATCTGAACACACTTTACACCGGCCCATGCAGAACGCACGAGTGAAGTTAAACTACGGTGGAAATCTATCCCAACACAAACAATTCGTCTGCTCCTGGCTAAAGGGCAAAGAGATAAGCATGAAAGATGCTTCCTTGCCTTCTCCGAACAATTACCTCGGAAACAAAATCTATAATAAATACTGGTACGTCCAAATAGCTTTTCTTAATACAAGAAACTATATGCTGTTTCAAAAGCATTACAGCTTTAATGTGTGGTTCTACATTATCTACACACACACACACACACACACACACACACACACACACACACACAAAAATGGCCAGTGGAAACATCTGTTAGGCAAAACAAATCATTTCTGGTTGCATAATCCAAGTCTTTGCTCTGGACAAAAAGAAGGTAATTAGTTCCCAAGAATGAAGAGAACATGCTCTTTTCAGGCTGCCACAAAAAGACAGCAAGGACATGTAAATAAAAATCCCTGCGAGTTGAAAAAGGCAGGAAGCATAGGAACGACCCCTAAACAGCTTTAACCATAATGCTGTTTATGGTGACCATGACAGCCCTCGAAAAGGTCATTGCTTTAGACAATTATGAAATACTCAAAGCCCCGATAATGGTGTTCTAATTACGCCAATGTTGATTGGGTGGACTCAACATGCTGTGCAAAGTATTAATTATTCCTGATTTCCAATGTCAACGCATACTTAACCAGAATTTCTCCCCTTTCGCGTGAGGGCGGAGCAAACACTAGGTAAAGTCAGAGTACACTGTAACCCCAAGGTTGATGCCGCTCGTCGCAGAGCTCTTATCAAAATGATGCATTCACGCTGAAATGAAATTCACAGGTTTCGGAAAAACCTGTCCAGACACTAGCTAGGCTCAAATAATAGCTTTGACCTGTGATGTAAAGAAGAACCCCACATCGCACAGCCAAAACCTGGGCCGATGACGTACTGACATCAACGTTTTCCATGATCCTGTTCTCAATTGTTTCCTTTAGTCTGTATTAACCAGATTGTCGTACATTGTTGCATTATCTTAGTATATCCCTGTTTTAGTCGAATTCATTCGTTTTCCGGGCAACCGAAACATGGGAATAGATAGCACATATGTTTTTTGTGCTGTTGTTGTTGTTGCTGGGTTGTTGTTTTTTTTGCCTGAGGGGCTAGCTGATAAATTTATGAATCTCTTGGTATCATACATACATTTTTAATATTTTACATCGTAGTCCCCCAGACATCTGTATGAAATGTCCCATACTGTTCTGAAGGTTTTGATCTGAAGCATCACTAAGCCTTTACAAGTAATACATGCTAAGTCTCAGGCATCCCCCAAATGGAAAATCGCCACCATTTCCCCTATTTGTTAAAGGAACAGATGCCCCTTTGCTGGAGTCACTAAATTACCCAGGCCCTCATTAATATCACTTAGCAACATGCTTCACTAATCCCAAGAAAAAAAAATCAGACTTTGGTTTCTTCAGCGGATATCAACCGGAGAGAAGATGTGCACCAAGCGGGCCAGGATAATTTGCTCATTACCTCACAATCTCACAAATCTATAAAAACTTTTGCCTCTGATGACTCTGAGAAGGTTTACTTTCTGCCATTTATTTCCTTTTCCTGCACTGGTGTTCCTCTTCCCAGTCACCATCTGCTAAGAATACATAAGCGGCATGCATTATTTAGCATTATATAACAATTAACAAAGAGTGTGCTAAGTGGTTGACTTTAATGATCCATAAAATAATTTTTAGTGTGGATGCATATTATCATAGCAGTGATGTACTGGACAAAAAGTGAAGCTTTAATGTACTTTATTAGTTGGCACAAACCGCAGCGCATTAGCTGGGGATTCATTTTGACAACTGGAGAGACTTCGCAAAAACAAGACCGTAGGACATTTATGTTTCGTATTAACACCATTTAAACGATCTTAAAACAACTCGTCTTTTCATCTTCTGCTGCTTAATCCTGTTCAGGGTCGCAGGGGGAAGCTGGAGCCAATCCCAGTTGACTTTGGGTGAGAGACGGGGCACACCCTGGGCAGGTCGTCAATCCACCGCAGGTCCAACACACAGAGATGGACAACCATTCATTCACATTCACGCCTATGGGTAACTTAGAGCAGCCAATTAGCCTAATCCCCTCTGTGCATGTGTTTGGATTGTGGGAGGAAACTGGAGTACCCGGAGGAAACCCACACGAGCACAGGGAGAACATGCAAACTCCACAGAGAAAGGCACTCAGGTCGACCCCAGGGAGCGAACCCAGGACCTTCTTGCTGCGAGACGTCAGTGCTAACCACCACACCCCCGTGCCACCCCAACCTTAAAACAAAACGACATTTTTGTTCTCCATAGAGGGATCATTGCAATCCCAGTATGTTTTTATTTGCTGGATTTGTATTATTTTACAGCACAGTGCTATAGAATTCTCAATTCTGATTGGTCAGAAAGTGTGCTTCATTTTCCATATTAACCACTCTGACAGCAGTTCCAGTTACACTGGTTATATTAATACGTTCCCTCTAATAATTCAATTCAAATCAATTTTATTTCTATAGCACGTTTTAACAATGGACATTGTGACAAGGTAGATTTACATAAATTCCGGACATGAATTTGTAAATGTATCCATGGTGACAACTGCAAGGAAAAACTCCCTGAGAAGACATAAGGAAGAGACCTTGAGATGAACCAGATTCAAAAGGGAACCCATCCTCATCTGGGTAACACCAGATAATGTGCTTAGAAGTGATTTCTGAGATCTATAACTGTAGAATATAATCAAAAAGGACTTATGAGAACTTATGAGCATATGAGCAACTTATGAGTATGGGCATCAGAGTCATTTCTGAATTAATTATAGGTTTAACTTTACGTGAATTGCATCAAACTAAAGTTGTCAGCTGTTCAGTGATGGAGACTTGAGAGGAAATTGTTCGAATACATTATGGTTTCTATAGTAACAATAGTTCACATAGAGACTTGCATGTGATTTTGCTTCATATTATTTCATCAAAATCTCTTTTCACGTCAAGTCAAGTGGTTTTTATTGTCACTTTATTTCAACCATATACAGGTGATACATCACATAGTGAAAAGAGACAACGTTCCTCCAGGACCATGGTGCTACATTTATGACCCGTGCTGGCATAATGAGTAAAATGAGGAAATTTTCAAAAGTGGGTTATTGTTACTTCCACATTGTCCATCTAAAGACCTTCAAACGGAGGCATGGTGTGCTGAAATTGGACAAAAGATGACCGAGTTACATCCAACTGAAGTCAACCGCGTCTAATGGGGTTTGGTTCATAAAAGCGTCATCGGGAATTCCATGTGTATTATCAGGAAGTAGAGGAACTACGCTTCACAACGATACCAAACATGAGTAGGGGATTCCCCCGTCTTGCCGCGAGCACGCGGTGAAAAACACGGATTTATCATGGAATATTACGCCAAAGGACTAATTAATGAAGACCTACGAATAAACTTAATGAACAAAACCTTAAAATAAATGTAGTCTGGGATGTTTTTCTTGCAGTTTTATCATGGGGATCAATAAATGAGGGCTTTATGGACTCATTTTTGAGAAAACCTCATTTCGACCGAAACCATGTTTTGCCTCTTAGCTCATAATGAGCCTGTGCGCATTCCGACTCATTTTGCCAGCACGGGTCACATATAAGACAACTACTGTTGTCTTGTAATGTATTGTTATGGTGAAGGATGTTTGTTTAGGATTTTTGGAAGGAGTCTCCAGTGTCAGAGGTGAAGCACAAACTTTTAACGTTACATTCAAAAACTTCAGTCTTTCAACACTGTAAAGTCTTCAAGATGGATTGCGTCGTGTTTTGGGGTTTCTTGGTAACATGACATGGTGCAGTTATTTGGTCTCCCAAATTTCCCCATGGGGATCAATAGAGTCCATCCATCAGTCCATCTTATTAAAACTGCAGCTGATGAGGGAATGAATGTTCATACCTGCTATGAAGTAAGCAAGGACATGAAATAACTTCAGGTATTCCACAACATCATATTTAACTATAAACGGATGACAAAGTATGATGTGTCATTTTTAATTGAAAAAAAAAAATTGGACGACTTGGTAAACTGCTGTGGTATAGAAAAGTCTTCAGGAGATGCTGTTATTGGAGAATAATCAACTTTGGGGTGGTAACAGTAACTGGTCTTGAGACCGCACAGCCATCGATTATTTTCCTGTAACAGCACACCCTGTTGTGTTTTATTTCTTACCTAACAGCTGCATTTAGAGTGGAAACTCTGCAACACATCTAATTATGGTGCTGCTGACAGGTTTTCGTGTTCACTGTGAACCTTTAAAATATATTAATCCATGTTTAACGGCCCTGATCATGAGGACTGCTGATGCATGCTATGCTTTTGGAGGAGGTATTTGCCGATAATACAGCTGTATGCAGCAAACAGCATGGAAGAGTAATAGCCTGCCACTGTTTGCATCGGATGGCTTTATATCGCCACATCAGCTCGCCCTCTCGCTGCCTTTACAAACATGCTGCATAAACAATCTAGAGGACTGCACGGCGCCAGCACCCTTTGTGTATCTAGCTCAGGGAGAGGGGCCTAGCGTTTATCTCTAATGAAAACATGCTGTTACGAGGTCAATTATCAATACAAGGTGTACAATTTCAGATTCCGTCAAGGAACGACAATGGCGTTTCTAGCATGATAGCACTCCTATGCTTAGCCAACACTGTGATGAACTCTGATCAAGTCGCATTAGCCTCAGCATGCACGCAGCACTCTTAGCACTTTATCATGCCACTTTATAGAGCTGAAGCATTATTAAAGGAAGTCATTAGATCTAATTACACCAATTACATCCAAATAGAGGCACAATGATATGGGCACGTGGCACTGAAGGAATAAGGCACAGATAGTAAGTGTCCTAATTGTGCTTCGCTCTTTTCCAAACGAACAGGGCTATGACGCAAAATACAAAAAGCCCTGAACATTTGTGACACGTGCTGACATAATGAGTCGGAATGGGGAAATTTTCAAAAGCGAGTTTTTGTTACAACCACATTGTCCATCTAAAGACCTTCAAAATGAGGCATGGTTTGTTGAAATCGGACAAAAAATGACCGCCTAGCAACT
>JAQMCW010000011.1:7661986-7672040 GCA_030068335.1 Chrysichthys cranchii
TATATATATGCGCATTATGAGACTTGCCTTGATTTTATTTTTTTTTCCCTTCTACTTCTTCAGAAAGGGTATCAGGAAATCCTAGTTTTAATTATTTGTGTTCTTTAATTTGCTACATTTAAACTGAGTAGATGTAGTGCTTATATAACTAACCTTCACGTCACAGGAAACTTCACCTTTTAGTTTCAGTTGTACGTTCTTCCTTCTTAAATTACAACGCATTTTCCCACGTTTATTATTTCCGATAGATTATATAGCTGTTACTAGAAATGCCAGTGACATTAGCACGAGTGCATTAATCAAAATCTGAATTACAGTCAGTACTACTGTCAATAAAATGAATCGACACCTTCTGACCAAGCAGATTCAACAGAGAATTCAACAGCGTCGAGCAGCATATCATGTTATGTTATGAATGTGTTACATCGGTCACTATGCATGTGGTCTTCCCAAAAATTGTTTTCCAGCAGCACGTAAAATATGACCGACTTTAATAGAAAATAGAGAGGGAAAAAAAATAAAAACCTCGTACATGGTGTGTAAATGTAATGCTGCCTTATAATGTCCTGTAATGAGAATTCAATGAGTGCGAACAGTGATGTGATGTATGGTAAACTACAGCACCACGCTCAAACCGCTCTTCAGCAGGGGCGTTAGGTGGGCAGCTGTACTGCTCCTGCCGCCGCATTTCAGAATTCAATTCCTCAGTTCATTAACTACCTGCAGAACTGATTTAAACCATCCGTTAATAAGATGGTTCCAATTTCCAGCAAGCGGGGAAGGTGCATTTCTGGTAATGACTGATCATGTGTACTTGTAAATAGGTGAAGTGCAAATGACTTTCCATTTAAATGGCTCACTGATTGAAATAAATGTACTTTGCTAAGGCTCAATCCATCACGTTTCCCTAATCTGGCAGGAAGTGGCCAGTACAGGTGGCAACGCATTGATTGAGACTTGAGGAACTGACACACTTTTATTAATGTGCCTCAAATATGAGTTGAAAGTTTCAATAAAACACTTGAACATGTTTCAGGCCAGGTTAACACTGGGTAGGCAAGTCTTATGCTCCTAGACTTTGGATTTATTTTCGATAATTGCTTAACGGTAGTTTCAAGGCCAGTTGTTCCAAGGCGAGAGGCACCACAATTTAAATAGATATATATATATGTTTTTGTATCGAAAAAACAAAACAAAAATTATGTTAAAAAAAATATTATGTTTTATTTTTTTTTAGCTGAACTGAAGGTCACTGAGGTCTCTTTAGAGCATCATGGTCCATTCATGTTGCCTTTATTTAGCCAAGATATATGTGTATTCCAGGAGTGTGCAGTGGAATCATGAATAGGTCAATAACCAGAGGTCCTTATCACCTCATTTCTTATCTACTCTTTACAAAAACCTCCACCCCACCCCCACCCCACCCCCACCCACACAAATCTATTATCATATTGCTATTAGAATTGATTATCTTTTCTATCTTATAATGCCAATGCTAACAAAAAAGTACAGCTGAATATCTTTTCTCCCTTATAAAGCTTAGTATTATTCAGAAAGACAATTTAATTCAATTATATTGTTGCAGAGGCCCAAAGAAACAATAGGACGCCCGTCTAAAGCAGTGTCATGCCTTTATTTCATTATTGATGGACTGTAGAGAATAAACATTTATTCGAAAAATAATATTATGTTTAGTCATAATAGTCTGAACAACAACAAAAAAAAAACAATCTCCAGTCCAATATTTTGGAAGGAACACAACCAATCACAAGCAAGGCAGGCATGGCAGGCTCCAGCTGTAATCCTCAAAATATTCTTATGTGGATTTGCGGCTCCCCCAGCCATTTTTCATTTCCACTCTGTATGGTATTAGTTTGACAGCTAAGTGGAGCAAAACAAATACTACACACTTCAAAGGGGAGGAAACGTCTAATAACAGCAACCTGCTTAAACTATTTTCATTTCATTTGCCATAGGAACATGTGCAAGCCTTAAATAAATTCCACACACATGGGGGCAGTTCACCACTAGCCCCGTGGTAGGTTCCCTATTGACGCTGTACTTTTATCCAACACTGGTCTTAATCTTGGCTCTGTGTCCTCATCTCAGCACATTCCTCAGTGACCACCATTCTGAGACTTTTCCTGAAACGGGGAACTGGTTCTATTGTTCAATAAGAGCTTTTAGACATCAAGGTCTATGTCTTTCATATGCTAATGAGTTTTAAGAAAATCACCATGGGGGACTAAACAATAGGACTAAAGAAAGGGTTCGGAGAGAAAATAAGACTTACAATTTTCCTGTTAGGCAAAACGTAGCTGCATATTTGTCAAAAAAAAAAAAAAAAAAAAAAAAAGAACAAAACTTTGTTTTAATAAAAGTGAAACAACAAATTATTAGCATTATGCAACATTCAAAATAAACAAATAAATAAATAAAATCCAAAATGATCAACCAAATGGTCGTACGACTTTGCATGAACAATTTCAAACATTCACAGAACAGAGTCTGAGTTTACATTTTTAAATATATGAGTCAATCAAGTCATTTTTAGCAGTGACAGGAACAGAAGACACATTTACAAGTCGCTTTGCAATGAATTAACAACTCGAAAGTGGTTTGAGGTTCAGTTTGTGTTTTTGGTGCTAACTGGTAGTGCTATTCCTAAAGCTTTAAACTGCTCTACAGATCATTCCTGTGCAAAATGAAGATGTTGAAAACCAACGTCATGGTTGAACAACTGCATTTGAAGTGAAACCTTTTAGAAAATCCAATCAACAGGTCCCAGAAATACTGACTTCACCCATGTGATGCACTTGTTCACATTTCTACAGAGGGTCCAAAAAATGTACATACACTTCAACAAGACAAATATCTGCATAAAAGCTGTACTACTGTACACACATCTCTACACGTTTATCCACACTCTCTTCTCACGTCTCCACACGCCGATGCCATGATTCCATTTGGATTTTTAAAAAATGGGCACAGATGGTGAAGTGTGCGGCCGTTTTTGGCCCCTCCGTATGTCCTGTAAATGAGTCCTTTTGCAATTCATTAACTGAGGCACGTGCCCTGGTTTCAGCGTGTGGTTTACATGGACGTTTCTGGACCTTGTTCCTCACAAAAGTAGTAATTCCAGTGCAAAGCCAACTTCACTCAGGAGCAAAGCCAACTCAGCTGCAAGAGACGTGGTCAATTTGCAATTCTAATTTTTGTTGTTGGTGATGGTGGTGTGGTTTTTTTTTCTTTTTCTTTTTAACTCGACAGCTCCTTGACTGCCTTGATTCAGCAATCCCAACTTCTGCTGCGGGTTTTGCTAACAAACCTGCGAATATTGTGAGTAAATCAGCCAGGTTTAATTCCTGCATGCATTAAACCATTTATTTTTCTCTCCACAGTCGATTACCCTGAGCGAGCGCAAACCGACTAATGGTCTTTTAATTGCCTTGCGATGTCTGTTTCCAACTGTGATGGCCTACTGTCTTCGTAAAATCAGAAATGACTGCTGACACCTAAAAGCTGCACACGCCTTGCTAAAATGAACACAATACAGCCAATCCCGGGAAAACTTAACAGCTGTTCAGAATTCTGATTTAAAATAATAATAATGATAATAATGATGATGATAATAATAATAATAATTATTATTATTGTTGTTGTTATTATTATTATTATTAATGTTATTATTACTATTATAACAACAATAATAATTTAAAAAAAATAATAATAATAATAGTAATAATAATAATAATGATAAAAACTCCTTAAAAAATTGCAACTAATAAAAAACAAACAAAAAATAATAATAATCTCTTATAGCCGATGAGGAGAGCTGACTGCCGACGTCACACGACAGCTCGTGCCACACGGAGCGGCGTTAGCGACTTAGCTAACGGTGTAAACTCAAACTACTAGCCTGACTGAACACATCTCTGAATTGACTACGGAAATAATGTGCTTTTTGGTGCTTTTGTAAATTATAATACAGGCTACGTGTTGTCTACAGGATTCAAACTGCGACCTGAGTCGCCTTGAGGTCGGAATAAAGACCCCGGCGGCGTTTTAACCCTTTTTCATCCTGAGGTAAAATAACCGTTTATCGACTCTCTCCGTGAAAACACCACCGTGTGCGGGCTTCATCTCCTCATCTGCTTCGAGTCAGCACAGCAAGCCTTAAAACACGCGTAATGAACTCAGGTACACACTTTTTTTCACGCTCTCTCCTTCTTTCACACACACACACACACACACACACACACACACACACACACGGCTTGGAGACACGTCTCCACAGACTGAACGCGCTCCTCGGCAGAGAGCCGCTGCTCGGTTACTGGATTACTGGAGGAGAACACGAAGCAGTCCACATCATCATCGCACCCTGTCACAGCCTTGGGTTCTCCTCCTAGTTATATATATATATATATTTACATGTATATATGTATATATAAATCTATATATATCATTTTCAGAGATGACCCGAGTGTGGGATGCGCCTCAGGAGTCCAATAACAGCCTATTTTACCTTCATGCTCCAGTGTCGCACTGTCACCGGCTACACCATGCACACCAACTTCCATAAAGTAGCCAACACTTTGCTTTTCAAGCAATACATAAACACAATATATATCAAGTGAAATACATATTTCTGTGTGAGTAAAACCACACAGGCTGTAACCCTGACACTGATCCCGATGTCTCTGCCACAAAGACGACACCAACACGCTCGCGCCTTCACAGTCCGTCCCCATCCTCAGATTCGCCCAACTTTCGGCTTTGCGCGTTTCTAAACCACGCAGTTTCACCACACTAACCGCTGCCAGTCCAGCACAGCATCAACTGCGCCATCAGACCAGTTCAGGTTGTGCCGCATAGCACGAGCGTTTCCACTTCCACATCACATCAGCCATGCGCTTCACCGACCACGGCTGCCATCCATCACCCAAACGCAACGCGCTCGTTTACATGGCTTAGCTATTTATTTATTTATTTATATGTTTGTTTATTTATTTCTCGTGTCGTATCAGGAATGACCCCCACCGCAGCTCGTGCTCGTGGGCTTTGAAACCCCCCAGGAATACTGTTGTTCTAATACAAGGAAGTCCAGAAACCCGAGCGCGAACTCCACACCACGAGTCTTTCTCTCTTTTCCTCACTTGTCCAACATACAGCCAGGCTACACACAACAGCAGCACCGTCTGTACACTACACCACACCACAACCAACCACATCTGCCTGCTTTTAACTCAACAACAACCCCCTGTAAGCACACCAAAGCGAACGCAAAATGCACAAAGACCAGAAAACACGCGTTGTTTCGTGAACTCTGTGTGGTTAAGTTACTTTTCCCCCCGCGTCAGGACAATCCATATGGCGCATCCAGGCAGTGTGGATATGCGCGCGCTGTGCATGTGTGTGCATGATGTGTGTGTGTGTGTGTGTGTGCATTGCACGCCCCCGCTGCATGTTTGCCGCTCTGAGATTGTGTTTCCAGAATCCGCTAAAAGACACTGCCGAAATAAAGCACGCACGTAAACAGGAAGTATACCTTGAAGAACAGCTGCCGCAATCGTGGATAAAAGCAGGAGACTTGCAAGAGCTCCGCTGGCCGCGTTCGCCATGTTGGACACCTGCTTCTTCTTTACTAACGCCGCTGTGAGTTTGGAGTCGCTTCACCTTCAGTGTGTGAGAGAGTGAGAGAGAGAGAGAGAGTGAGTGAGAGAGAGAGAGAGAGAGAGAGGTGGGGGTGAAGAAGAGGAGGAGGAGGAAGAGGAGGGAGGGAACAACCACACATTCAGTCACAATGTGCGTTTCTCACAGTCTTAACAAAAAACTCCTTGTTTTGAATCCCCGTCGTACCTCGTTAATGTTACAGCGCGTGCACTTACTGTACCGTGTCACCTACACCAACCAAGCCAAGCGGAGCAAAAGTGTGAAGGGGAGTTTGCAATAAATGGTCATCTAAAGTTTGCTTTTGGAAAGCTGTCTTTTCGTCACCCTGGTTCAGTCAGAGTGCACCGGGGACACGTGTGCTGTGTTCTCCACACATTGCTGACCCGACTGTCGGTCCTGGGAAATAACAATGTGTCGCACAATAGCAGTTTGCATTAGCGATGGTCATCGCGACTCGCTTTACTGAATCGGCTCCTTCGAACCAACCCGTTTGACTCACTTGGGTTCATGAATGTGAATATGACTTTGCTTTATTGCTGCTGTTGTCCTAAAGCCAAGAAAAACAAGCATGTTACTTTAGATGCTGCATGCATAATGTGAACAGAGTATATGGTGCTTAAGTGTTATAAGGAGGACACTTGGGGGCTTGCTTTTATAAGAAAATAATACACACCAAGATGGTGTGATGTGACCCTGAAGTGCACATTCTGAAGTGTTTTATTCTTCTTATACCTCAGTTTTTATTGAACAGCATGTCGTGCTTTGGGATGTAAACGTTGATGATTACATTCAGTGTTGGGGAACATCCGTGAAACGTGTTCCTGTTGTTGTGATTATTATTATTATTATTATTATTATTATTATTATTATTGCAGCTAAATAGTCAATTCCTTACAACTGTATATCCACCCTCTCTCTCTTAAAATTGAAGACAAAAAAAATACAGCTTGATACACAGAACCTGAAGCCTTTCCACTGCAACCCTGTCATATGAATTACAGCCAGAATTACTTTCAGAGGTGCTGTTCTTCTGACCTTCTGACCAAAGCAGATCCCTGTATTTGTGTTTATTTGTTCTGGGAGAGCAGGCAAGTAAGAATTTCATGGCATATCGTATACTCTACTTGTACACTTGATGTTAAACTTGTACTTGAAACAGCACAGGCTGTATTATTGACATTTATCCCCACATTCACTTGATAACATGTTTTCAGTACTAATGTTTAGGGCAGTGCCTATTTCTGACCAAAACCACATTAAAACTTCACAATTCAGTTTTTAGAGTTCATCCATATTTTGAAATCGTGTTATGGTTATTATTTGAAAATCTACAGGTCAAAGACGATTCAGAAATTTCTTTCTTTTAACCAGTCGTTCGTGTATGTGAATCGATTCATTTAAATGAGTGATTCACGAGGACCCGATTCCGTTGCGATTCAACCCACTCTGCACTTTGAATAAATAGATAGAGCGCCTCTACTGGCTATTTATAGCCAGTGGTTTCTCTCTTTATTCCAAGTCGACCCGTGTGTCTATACTTAATCGTCTTTTTTAGTCTAAATAACGTGGGTGATTGTAAATCTGTAATGTGTAACATTAATATATGTATATATTATATAATATATATCACATTTACATATGATTACACTGTATACCTTTACACAGTGCAGTATTTTAATTGTTAAAAAAATTATGTCTTGTAGTCCTCACTACTGTTCACCTCTGATGAAGGAAGATTTCCTTTGGCCAAGCAAAGGTTTTCTAACCCCTGCAGGATTGCTATTTACCAGATCAGTTGAATCATCTAAAAATGATTCAGCTCAGTGGACAAACAAACATGACTCATGCTTGACACATATCTTTCAGGTTAACAACAACAACAACAACAAATTGCCCTTATATGAAGCAAACCCAAATAAAAGACGACTCCCATGTTGGAGGGTGTACCTGTTAGAAGGAGGCCTCAAAATGGAAGAAATTAAAATCTTACGTGTATTTATGCCTTGGTATTGCAGAAACATCTCTTCTTAAGTTCAAACATATAAAGTATTTACCTATTCGGCACTTACCCCCTCCTGCCCAAATGTAAAACAAGGGATTTCTCATCAACATAATTATGTTGACTTTCTGAGTAAATTAATTGGGCACTTTTTGAAATTGACTCACGGTTGGAGCCACCGTTGCAAATTGATAAGGTAATGCAGGTAGCTCAACCCTCGGAGGCTCATTATGATAATTCACTACCGTGGCTCACAGGGCAATTGCTTTGATTGTCTTGAGATGAAGAGGAATTAAAGAGACGTTTATACAGGCCTCAACTACAAATTTTAGAGGCCACGCAATGACTGAAGGTATCAATTACCGAGTCAGGTGTATCAACACTTTTTGCCAATACATTTTCCCCCTATTGGCTTGTTAAAAATTTTATTAGGGGAATACTCTTGGTAGTTATGTAAGTCAACAGCAAAACCTAACCGTGAGTGGGATAAGGATAAGGATTTTCTCATCAGAAATTAGCAGAAGGTTCAATCAATATGCCAGATCAATAGGCCAGAGACCTCACAGCTTACCCAAACATACATTGACAAGAGAGCTAAAGGCCTATGTCAGTAATTCTTATTAAAGGGTACGGTTAGGTTAGGGATCAAGAACCTTGGTGTAGGTAGAGTAAGACAGAGTCTGTGATCGAGACAGAGGGCTGCTTTGGGTTTTAAACATTCGTTTGTCCCTGGAATCTGAGTTGGCTTGGCTTTCTCGAGGAAATGTAAAAGCACAATTTTTTTTAAAACAAGGAAACTGCTACATATTGTTCTGATTATATCATGGAACATAGTGTAGATTATTAAAAATGTTTATCTGAGATCAAGCATGTGGTATATTTTTATATCCAGCAGAAATGTTATAAAACTTTACAGGTCAACTGTTGACTTTGCTGATCAGACCTATTCATAAACTATAATTTATGAATAAAGATAATGCTTGACTGCTTGAATTTCAGCCTGCTATGCCTACAGGAATAGTTGCATATTTCGCATATAAATAGCACAAATTCCACAAAATGAAATTTAAGTCAACAGATAAATCTTAAGTGATCCACAAAAATAAAAATGAGATTCACAAATGAATAACTTGAAATGCACAAATATGCTTGATTTATTTGTGGATTGCTTCATTTGCATTTGTGCATCATGTAGCACTTGTTTAAACATTCATCAGTGGACATTTCTCACATCAATTCATGCAGGTCAGTTGACCAATCACAGCAGAAATATGCTCAACAAAACTGCTTAATATGCTCTGTACTTATTGATTAAAAAAAAAGAAATGTGTAGATTATTATATTTAAAAAAGAACTATTAATGTACAGTAATGCTATTTAGTATATTTTATAATGCTAAGCAGTGTATAAAATGTAGCGGTTCAAATAGAGATGCAAACAACACACATTCACTGCACAAAAACGGAGAAATGTTTCAGAAATGTACAAATGACTGCAATTAAGTGATTAATATGATAATTACAGCAAGGTCCATTCATGCAGCAATATGTGGCTAACACACTAGACTTCTATTAGATGTGTATTAATGCTTGCCATCTTTTCATTCATATATCCTTGTATTAATTTGTCTCTTGCTTTTACTTTACATTATATTACATAAAAAACCCACCAGTTCTTCAGTCCACATTTTTTTTCTATTTCTATTTTTTTTTAAAGGCAGTGATGTTTAAAATGCTTTTACTCAAGGAAAATCTAGTAACCTTGAAGGCATAAACAATAGGCAACTACACCGCAACAAACCAACTTAGAAAAAATACGAAAAACCTTAGCCATGCGAATATTGATGTAGATTTAAGACTTTAGTTATTCTGAACTCTGAATACCGCCCACTGTGTCCGCATGACCATTAGAACACGATTTAAAATGTAGGATCCCTGGAGATTTATATATCTTCTATCAGAAGTACAGAGTGACCATTCAAAAGAAAAGGATAAGGAAACCACACGTACCATGGTACATCACAGTTGCAATATTTTAGCCAGAGTAAACTGATAGCACAATGTTCTCAAAGCCTGTGTGTCATCCCAACTCACTGAGGATTACATGCTTATCACTGAGGATTAGCAATTCATTTGAATTCGTTTCAAATAAGGGCTGGTATAAGAGTGCAACTCTTCCTCCCCCACAGTAAAGCAGAGACACAGATCTATACCTCGCATTTTATCTAGGTGTAGAAACAGACATTGTTTATGAGCATTCATGGAAACATCTGGCAGCATTTTATATGCATGCATCCATTTACATTTATTCTTTATTCGTCTTCTGCCGCTTAATCCTGTTCAGGGTCGCGGGGGGAAGCTGGCGCCAATCCCAGCTGAC
>JAQMCW010000011.1:7697232-7726985 GCA_030068335.1 Chrysichthys cranchii
ATGTGCTCATTTAGTGGATAAAGGTGTACAATTTCCCAGTTTGAACATTTGTTATGTTATCTATGTTCTGCTGTGGATAAAATATTGGCTCATGCGATTTGAAAGTCTTTTAATTTTCATTTTATTCAATTTTAAAGAACGTCCCAACTTTTCTGGAATTCGGGTTGTACACATTTACTCTATTACAGATGACTTATGAATCTTTCCAGAAGGTTACGTATTGCTCAGTGCATACAGCACTTTAACTTATTAAACCTCACCTCTTCAACTGAAATCGTGATGAGTAATTAATATGAATGAGGCGTCTGACTCCGCTCTGATGTCTGAGAATAAATGACACGTATATATTATTAGTCACGTCATATTTCGAAACCTTCCTTTGATGATGTAATTATCAAAGGATCCCACAACGCTTAGACTTTTCATCAGCACTTCAGAATCCCCCAAATCCCCTTTGCCCAAATCACAACAAAGGACTTTGTACCTTGTGCTGCATAGCTAAACAGGGTTTGTCGGTGACCTTCAGAACTAATGGCGATAGGATATGTTGGTTGACTAAGAACAAAGAGAGGGATAAATCTATTGAAACGTCCTACTGACTGGCACAATGCTTGTTTAGTGGATTTCTGTTAATCCACTCTAGTTAATCCTGCACTGTGAACACTTCATCTGTGCAATTCTGTTATACCTCCACAGCAAGCTTGTTATTAAAAACTTTTCAAACCTCCCTTACCTGCAGTTGTAATGTATGTACATTTAAAATTTTGACCTGCTTCTTAACCTCGAAAAAGAACAGAAACCTGTTTACTCTTTTTGAATAAAAGTTTTTAGATAGTCAGTAACCATTGTAATACCACAGCACTGTTCTATTCGGTTTCAGTACAAGGCCAGTCGCAGGTTTATTTTAATTCGCTTGTTCTAGTACATGATTGTTTCTATAGTAGCCTCTCATTCACAGTCACTTAAGATACTACACATTATTAATGGCTATTACCAAATAAATTTCAAAAGTATCACAGCAAGAAGGTCCTGGGTTCGATCCCTGGGGTTGACCTGGGCGCCTTTCTGTGTGAAATTTGCATGTCCGCATGGGTTTCCTCCCACAGTCCAAAGACAGGCACAGAGGGGATTAAGCTAAGTGGTGAATGAGTGTGATTATTGATATTAGAAGGAGTGGAAGTGGTCTGTCGCACCAGCCAATGGTCAGAGGTTAAGTAGTAACTTAAGACAAAAGAAAGTCTCAGTATTTCTTAGTAGCATTTTTTGTCAACATCGAGAGAAAAGGAGGTAGCTATAGTGCAAATGATAAAAACATAGCAACTACATAAAATGTAAAATATGTCATACTTTAATAAATGAAAAAATGTCAGAGGTGGCAAATTGCAGTGGTATATGAAAAATAAAGCAAGTCTGGATGTGCTGTTATAGGAAAATAATCAACTTCAGGGTGCTTATAGTAAATCTGTTTTGGGTCAGGCCACATACCACAAATTAATGCAAATATTTAGCACTTTGTTAACATTATTGGTTGAGTATTAATGCTTCAATGCATTAAAGTTCATGGTTTGTTTATGTTAATGAATGTGTAATATAATGCTCATTAATTATGTTGAAATATCACCAATTTTTGGTTTCCTAAACTCTGGATTATTGCTGGTGGCACAAATAAGTAAAGAAAATTCCCACAATAAATGTTGCCAGTATGTGGAACAAGTCTTATGGTAGAAAATGATTATGTTTGTTGTGGCAATAGAACAATAGGTTTTTCAGGTAAAAAAAAAAAAAAGTCCTTCGGTCAACACTTTAAAGAACCTCTGGCACTTTTAATTTTGTTTGTTTAACTCATGAACTAACAATAGTTTACCACTTTATTATATCTAGCTATATATGTAGTATACTTGAAATAAAAGGCCAAAGGATTCACGCTCACTCTTGTCAAATGCACTTTTTTTGCTCATTTTCACCTCGGGTATGCATTCAATTTAATCCAATAACGTCACACTCAGCAGGCTTTTGTCAGTGGCGACATTCCGGTATTTCTGCATTATTACCTTAGCAGATGTTCATTTCAACTTTCATCTCTGCCTATATCTTTTTTTTTTGTACAAGTACCTGAAGAAACAATACCAGATGAAAATGTTCATGTATCTGCAAATCTGTGGCGCGTCTAACACTCTCAGGATTGGAGGACTGCACCAAAGAAAGTGTCTCTCATAGTGATGTGACCTTCGAGGATGCAATCACAGCAGTGGCTGAATCTAATCTCCTAATCACATGGAGAGTTCAGAGGTGAGCAGTCTGTGAGATTAACTTGATGTTGTCTGTCACGAGACAGGACAAGATGCCAGTGTTTTTGGAAAACAGCCGAATAGGTTGCTCATCCAAGGTCAAATACGAAACAGAAAGTGATTTGAATGAAATTTTCAGAATGCTAAAGCAAGCAGATGGTATACACTACACATCGTTTCGGCTAGAAACACACATGGGGCTTCATTTGTTATGCCTGCACTTCAGGAAGAAGCTTGTTGGAGTTAAAATGATGTAAAGAATCAATATGTTATGTTTCTGCCTGCCTGCAGTGAGTTCACTGTCCTAAACTGAATTCATACATTATTATTATTATTTTCTTATCAATAACTAGATATATATTTTTCATGGTCTTTGACATTTTGCTTATTGAAATTTGTTTCCAAACTAATACTAATAGTTGTTTATATGTTTATATATATGTTATTTTTGTCCAAATTTATTTCTAAACAAAAAGCATTTTTAAAAGTAGTTACACTTTTGTTAAATACTTAAAATTAATTTATTTCCCCAAACAAGTTGTTTTACTTAGAATTTATGAGAAACAATAAGGACCTTGGCCTATTTGGGAAGTTTAAGTAAAGCCTCCCGGCTGAAGCTCCCTCATGAAAATGGTTGAGAAGATGCCAAGTATGTGCAAAGTTTCCTCAGGAATACTGAATACTGTTAAAATATGAAATAGTTTTCAAATGTTTAATATTTTTCATGGTCATTGCATATTTCCATATACCCTATATCAGTACCTAATTTGTAAATCTGCAGGTCCCAGAACACTAAGAGATTAATGATCCGGCAAGTAGAGAGGCATGAGAAAGGTCCCGGTCCCGGAACATACAGACACGTAGACGTGCTTTTAGAATCTTAAGTAGCTAATGATGCTAATAGGTAGGCCAATGTAATTGATCCCATGGATACAGTGAAATAACAAGTTTATAGCAGTGAGAATTCTTAGTATAAGACAAAATATTTATGGATTGTACAAATACTGGCTTATCAAAATATAACCCTAGGCCTACCCTTCTGTCACCTCAATTAGTTGCAAATCTGACAAAAGCAATTAGAAAACAAAGCTACATTTCTACATGCAATAAACTAACATTAACTGCATAGGATAATCAATTAAAAAAAAACATTTCATGTCATTGTCCAGTTCCTCTTCCCTGTGGCCATGTGAATATATTTCTGTAAGGTTTTTTTTGGTGTTCACATGGACCCACTGCTCTCCAAGCTGGTCTCCTCTCTGCTGAATGAACCTCCACCAATCATCTCCCTCTCTACTCCATTAGCATCTCTTTCCACTATCAGGCTAGCGTTAACACTGCTAGTTATGGGAACAGTCACCAAACTACTGATGCTTCATCAGTGACCTGCACTGCACTCTCTTGGATGCATGATGTGGTTCCAGAATGCAACTGTGATACATTTCATGGGTGCAGATCAAATTAAGGTCTGCCCTATATGTCCAGAAGTTTGTGGACACCTGAGCAATCACATCCAGCAGTGTGCTATGTCGTAACATTTTGTTCCAGATTTTGACCACCCTTTGCTGTATTCTTTATTATTCTTTTGAAGGCGGTGGAAATTTCTGCCAGTTCAGTCACAGGAGTGTTTGTAAGGTCAGGCACTGATTTGCAGCAAGGAGGCCTCAGGCTCCTTCAGTATTCCAGTTCATCCCAAAGGTGTTCATTGAGGTTAAGGGCTCTTTGCAGGGCTCCTAAGTTCTTCCATAACAGTCTCAGCACACCACGTTTTCATGGACCTCAATTTGTGCACAGGGGTATTGTCATGCTGGAACAGGTTTGGGCCCCTTAGTTTCAGTGAATGGGAATCATAATGCTGTAACATACAACGATTCGTATTTGTATTCGTCTTCTGCCGCTTAATCCTGTTCAGGGTCGCAGGGGGAAGCTGGCGCCAATCCCAACTGACATCGGGTGAGAGGCGGGATACACCCTGGGCGGGTCACCAATCCACCACAGGGCAACACACAGAGACAGACAACCACTCACGCTCACATTCACACCTACGGCCAATTTAGATTCGCCAATTAGCCTAATGCCCTCTGTGCATGTCTTTGGACTGTGGGAGGAAACTGGAGTACCCGGAGGACGATACATACAACGATATCTTATACAATTGTTTGCTTCATACTTTGTGGCAACAGTTTGAAGAATGCCCACATGGCTGCGATGGTCAGGTGTCCACATAATTTTGCCCATATAGCATATTATTACACAGTGTTAATGTCATTATTGTTATACAATTATAAAAAAAATAATACAAATGAAGTCCTTCTACGAATAGGTGAGTACTGACTTTTGACTTATAAGGTATAAGGTAACTAAAAACTGGCAAATTGGTGTACTTGGTTTGTTGAACTTGTTACTTTCATGCTGTAGTGCTGATCTCAGATCTGTTGTTTCATGTCTCATAAACTCATTCATTCATCTTCAGTACCTGCTTTACCTTGGTGAAGGTCGTGGAGTGTATCCTGGGAATACTAGGCAGAGGTGGGATGGGACACCAATCCGTCACAGGGCACCATGCACACACACATTCATGCACTCATTCACACCTACAGACAATTTAGAATCACCCTTCTACTTAGCAACTTGATTTTGGGAGCCCACATGGAAACAGGAGAATGTGCAAAGACTCCACAGACAGTAACCTAAACTAAGGTGACAGACGATATAAGAAAATGGGGCGGAAATATTGGTTATTGGTTGGAGTCACATATTGTGAAAAGATACATAGAAACTTGCTGCCAACAGGAATCATGTCAGGTCTGTTTTTATTTTTGCTGTTCTTATTATTTTTGCTAACATCCATTTCGGTATGACATGCCAAATAATTTCTTAGAAAAGGAATATTATTGTGCTTACACTGTGTAAAATTAGTCACCGAGTGAAAGAGCTAAATTTGTGTAGTGCACAATGGGCTTAAGGAGACGTTTGGGCTTTCTAACTGTCAGAGATTGGAAGACAGCTGTGGTATAAGAAGAACAAAAGACTTAAGGATACGGTGTGCAAAGAATTCAGTTTGGGATGGAGAAAGTAACTCTTTTTTTTGTGTTGAGCTGCATCACACCCAGACTTGGTTTATTTTCCCCTTCTAATTGTTGTAAATTTTGCACATTTTGTATGGACTTTTTTTATGGAATGGAAATGCTCCCACATCTGTTAGCCATCAAAATAACAATCATTTAAAAGTTGGTTTAAGGAAACCACAACGACGTAAATCATTGAAATTACTGATATTGGAAATGACATTTTAATGTAGCACTCAACTAAAACCTAGCACCAGATGCCCAACTTCCTCAAACAAACTTAATTTCCCTGGGGCTATATTTGTTTACAAACGTGTGGAACCAATGCAATGCCTGCTCATGAGTTTCTTTTCATTATATCAGTGGTGAACCTGTGGCAGGGAATTTCGCACTGCCTTTGGGCTGTTGTTAACTTTCATTTTTGCTCAGACCACACTGGCATGAATTATTTAAAAAAAGAAACACTGCGTGCGTGAAAAGGAAGAAAATTCTTAGTAATCCCTTATTTTCTGGCCATTGTGAACTGTTATGTCTGAGGTTTCAGTCTACGATATTACACATTCTCAGCGGCGCATGTGTCCTGTAAACCATGAAGTCAGTTTAAGAGCAGAATAAGGTCAGCCGCCAAAGCCTCTAGTCTGCGGATGGACCTGAACTGAACCGAAAAATAAAACTGCACAGAGAAAATAGCAAGAGAAGGCTTGGACAATCCATCATGCTGTGGATTATTGTGAAATATTACACTAGATTTCAGCCTCACCCCAACAGGAACATTGTATAAGTTCTATAACAAGGGAAGTTCCCCAGTTTCCCACTATAACAATTAGTGTCCATAGTGACTCTTGAATTTGGAAGATCTTGAACTGAGTGTGGTGATGATACAAGGATAGGTAGGTGGCAGCAGGTGTTGGGGTTTTCACTATGTACACTTATTGAGCAAATTTATAGCAGCTTTAACACTTTATTACATACACCATTCTTGTTAGCCCATGGTGGAGGTGTATAGTTAGAAACTGAAACATTTGTGTTAATTGTGTTCCTCTATGTGTTCATCTACCCTTCATCAGTGGTCAGACTGGAGGACTGCTGTTAGCTGGGTGTTTTTGGTTGATGGACTGTTTCTTAGCAACACTATGGTATCTGATAAACTCATACCAGTCAGTGCCTCTGTGTGTGTGTGTGTGTGTGTGTGTGTGTGTGTGTGTGTGTGTGTGTGTGTGGGTATGTGGGCATGTGCCATTCCTACTATCTTTGTCACCTCACGTTGCTAACCTGACTCAGCCATGCATGTTTCACCAGCCATGTCTATATACAGAGGTCACTCAGGTGCTTGTTCAGTCCCTTGTCATCTAGAGACTAGACTACTGCAACTCAGTCCTGGCAGGTCTGCCCCTGTGTACCATCTGACCTTTTGCAACTGATCCAAAATGCAGCACCATGGCTTGTTTTCAATCACCCCAAGTTCTCCCACAACACCCAAGATCCCTTTGCTTGCTTTCTGTATTTGTCTGCATCAGATTTAAAAACTCTGTTGTTTACTTAGGGACCCTCCTACGTCAAGGTGTTTATTGCACCCTGCTTTGCACCATGCTCCCTTTGAGCCTTTAGCATGGCTCGACTGGACCCAACATTTCTCCAAAATACAAGAAAGATTGGCATCAAAACCCTTCTCTGTCCTGATACCGAGGTGGTGGAATATCCCTAAACCATTGGCTATCTTCAAACACCAAAGACCCACCTCTTCACCAAGCACTTGAATGAACAATTCTTGTAAGAAAAAAAACCCTTGCGTTGTGTGTTTTCTTTTCATGCTATACTGACCTCCCACAGCAAGGTTTAGCTCTATGGTATTCTTAGTCCCAGACTACAAAGCATTTCTAAAATCAATCTCTAAATGTAAATGTACGGGAACAGATGGATAGGCATAATTGTATGGGCCACTTCTTGTACAGTAGAAACATAGTAGGTAAACCACATAAAGTGGCCACTGAGTGTATCTTCACATACATATGTAGGATTTGGGCCAATATACTACAAGGTTGCCAGAATAACCAATAACTGGCAACTCAGTGTAAAAGCCTCCATCTCAGAAAGTCCCACCCACTAGCACATTATCACACATTTACACCAGAGCATTTAATATTTTTGGAAGGATTCTCCAAGTATTACTGCTTCCGAACAGTCAGAGGTAAAACTGTTCCTTTTTCAACACAGAAAAGTTTTCAGGACAGGAATTTTTGCTTTGTGTTTTTTTTTTTTTTTTTTTATAATTTGACAAGCTTAATTTTTGTCTCATAAACTTCAAGAGAGAGGAAAAAAATAGGTTGGTGAAGGTACATCTCTTTATAACTGCTATAACTAACTTTGTTCATGAACAATTTGCAAAATTAAAATGTAACTAAGCCAACTCAAAAGTACAACTAATCATTATTTAATGATTATAAAACATAGGGATGTACTGTTACAGTAAAATAATATTTTTCTATAACAGCACGCCCCAGCATTGTATTTTATTTCTTGAATGGTGTACATATATACAAACAACAAAGCGAAAGTAGAAAGAGAAAGAAAGAAAGTAAGAAAGGTTTAGGAATTGCTAATACAAGGAAATTGCATCTGCTGTTGACCTTATATAAATATATAAACACATAATGCATGCTGCAATAATTCATGCCATGGTTGATATGGAAAGAGGTTAAAGGGTATGAATGAATTAATTTATTATAAATGATGGACACAAATTTGATGGACAAAAATTTGAGGAAAAAGAAAGATCATTCCCATATCCATGCATATGTATCATATATTTGTGTATAAATTACATTGCGACAAATAGTGTTTAGGCCAAAGTACTGGTTAATACCTCTAAAAATACTAGTTTACTCGTGAACGTTACCAAATTCAAAAATTTCCCAAGTAGCATATCAGTCATGCTGTACAATCCTACAGCTACCTCTGTGAAAACCAGGCTACTTCTCCATACACAATGATACATGGATAGCCACTGGTCAGATACAATCTCCTTGCTCTTTATTTGCTATCATATATTATTTGGTGTATGTCTTCCTCTGTGCTTTCTGAAAATCAAATAGTTCGCTTGGAGGCATTGTGAGCCAGTACAATTCTCATGTCAATCATTTACTGTTGTTTGTCCAAACTAAATGCACACATTTCCTGGTCCTTGTCACCATTCTCATACTTGGGTCATAAATGGAAAATCCTTAAGGACAAGCCCTGAGAATATATTATCCAAACTGTAGAGTAGGTGAATGTCAAAACACAGTCAAGACACATAAACAGTGCTAGGATGGGTATCTTGGGAACATCCCTACCTTCTGCTGTATGTCATATGGGAGTGGAAAAAGTCTATAATGCCCAGGCTTGCGTGGGGAATTTGTCTCATATTCACATGGGGAAGGGGGGTGGGGTGGGGGGAGTTGTGGTTCTTGGACATCGGCCACCGACTGTGCAGCTTTGTTGCTCAGCAACTGCTACTGTTTATGAGCTCAGTTTTTTCTGAATTATTGTCTTTTTTCCCCCCTCATATTTCTGTCCTTGGCTCACACTCAGTGTCTGTTTTAGGTGCTTAATCCTCCAGCCACTCCCAAGGACCTTTGGAATCCTACTTTAGGTAGGACATTTAATTAAAATCATAATTGAAGATGATCTAATCAAAAAGTGACACCTGCTGCACTGCGGGAGTATGGAAGGTATTACGGTTACATATGTTAATTGCTTTACGTGCCATATGTTTCAAAAGGAAATTGAGGTGACATCTTTCCCCATAATGATAATGCTTAAGTCTGTTTACTAAAGGGGATTCTTAAACATGCACATATGCTGATTAATATTGCCCATGCCTATACATGTGTATTAATGGAAAGATTTGTATATTATAGCAAGTGAATTAGAGTGTTGTTCAAGACCGGGGTGTCAAGCACATTTTATGTAGCAGACCGCATTACACTTAGTCCAATTATATTCTGAATGCACAAAAAGGATTAAACAAATATGACCTTCAAAATAGATTCACAGATTACAATTTATTACCATCCATTCATTATCTATACCGCTTCGGGCGAGGGGCTGAGTACACCCTGGGCAGGTTGCCAGTTTCTCACAGGGCTAACACAGAGATGAACAGCCATTCACACTCACATCCAGACCTATAGGCAAGTTAGAGTAAATTATTACCAAATAAACCTACATTTTTCAAAGTATGGTTTTAACACATCCTTACCTACCCATTTCATAGGGAAACCTGTACACTTGCATAATGCATAAAATTATGCAGAAACAGGTCACAAGTTTCAGTTAAAATTCACGAGAAGCATCAGAATAAGGAAAAATGTGGTCTGATTCTGGAAAATGGCATGATTCTAGGTGCCAGGGCTGGTCTGAGTATTTCAGAAAGTACTGAACCATGGCCAGAGTGGTTCGTGCTGAAAGGGAGGCTATGGTAACTCAAATAACTGCAACTTTGGTGAGCAGAAAAAACTGCAACTTTGGTGAGCAGAAAAGCATCTGAGAATGTGCAACATGCCAAAGTGTGAGGCAGATGGGCTACAACAGCAGAAGACCACATTGGAATCCATTCCTGTCATCCAAGAACTGAAATCTCATGCTACAGTGGGCACAGGCTCGCCCTAACTAGACAGTTGAAAATTGGAAAAGGACCACATGCATTCTACAATTGTCCATTTTCAGTTAGACAGTCAAATATTATTTTTATTATTTTATTTTAATTATTCTTGATTACTGTGCAATAATATTCTGGTTATGTCTTGGCACTATAGATCTTTTTTATATTTCTGAATGTATTTCTACTGGCAAAAATATATCTATAGGCCTTTATGGTTGTTTAGAACTTGTTTTTAAAATCTTGGGGTTTAAATAAGGCTCATTTAATTCGAGTGACCAGACAAACAGGCTAATAACTGTAACAACTAAATAAGAAATATAATAATATTGAAATATGATGCGGTGTGATTTCGACCACTGTAACAAATGTACACGAAAATTACGGAGCCCCTAGACTCCTGGTCTTCCCTGGACACCATAATAAAACCCAAAGTGTTAAAATGGCTGTATCTACAACCTAGCAGGTTATGTTTATACACATCACTAATAACAAAGCTCCAGGCCACATTGGGTAGCTGAAGGGACACCAATACATTGGGTATAATAATAATAATAATTCCTAATTCCTCAGTTATATACAGTTTATGGTCTGTAAATTGTATGTGTTTATACTCTTAGTCTGTCCTCTTGTAAGGATGCGAGACTGTTTCTGCTTGTTCCTCATATCAGCTCAGGGTTGCGTCTTAGAAGAAAGCCAAATGCTGGCTTCAAAAATCACTCCGTACAAAATTGATTAAAAAAAAGATTAATGGCTAAAAATACACACAATTGGTTTTGACCTGATCCATGTGGATGACTTTGCACTGAAATGAAGAAACAAAATACATCCCATGTTTAATGAATTTGAATATTGCATTAAAGATCTGTGAGGTATTAAAATGACTGGGCAGAAAAGGAAAAAGTTATTAAGTCTATGTGTCTTTTTTATCAGCAGTGAGCAGTAAAATTCTAGTAAAATATTTTACTTTCTACAATGAAAAGTTACTAACTACCTACAACAAACTACCAAAATAGTTCCTGGGAACAAAAAAAAAGAAAGACAGAAAGAAAGTACCACTACTGTCATGATTCTCCCTAATGAACTTCATGTAATTATAGGAAATGAAGTTTTGTATTGCTTTATTAAGTTTCGAGATGGTGAGCTTTGCACCAGTCATTTTAATTACGGTCCGATGCAATTATTTAAAATAGTTGTGTCAGCTCTGCTAGTCAATTAGGCTACTATTTGACCAGAATTTCTGTGCTTTTCTTGAACTTGGGTAATAAAGAGCCACTTCCTGGTCTCTGGAGACCTTGCAGTTTCTAATGTCTTCACCTTTCAGCAAAAAATGCATAATTGGACCGTGTTGTTGATTATATGACCAATAGAAGCTTTTGTTTGGTACAGCTCTTTTCTTTCTTTTAGATTCAATGCATTGTGAAGTTTATTACATTTTGTGAAGGTTTTAAAAATGCTGTAAATTAAATATGACCTGAAGTTAAGGCCCTAGTCTCTATCATTTAACTTCAGAAAATATTACCCTTCATCCCTGTGTGCAGAACCCCTACGGGGAGAAAGATACACATCGATAAAAGGATTTATTTGTAACTTTTTTTTTTGTAAATTTCTTTCAAAGTTTGTTTTCTTCATTGTCTTCTAATAGACATCTGTCAGCTTGGCCAAACTCAGAAGATTTAAAACTGCTTGCAGTAAAGGGTGTTTAAACAATTCAAGTTTAACACTGTTGAAATGGTTTTAAGGTAGCTGAATAATAAATGACTTACTGTTTTATTAATGCCCAAGAAACTACTAAAAATGGCACCACTATGGATATCTATGTTTTCGTGGCCAAAGACTTATTTAATCCTAAAAATAATTCATGGACCTCCTCTGAAAATAATCCAACTGTTCAAATATCAAGCATTTTACTTAATCCTGTTTTAAGATAAAAAATATTGACTTAAACACATTAATGCATTCAAAAACAACAAAACTTTATCATTTCCTGTCTGAAGAAGCACTACAGATCATTTTTATTTGAAACAGTATCGAACAGCTAATAATACCCATACAGTTTTTTCTTTATCACAGAAACATTTTGATGAGAGTGCTTAATTCAGGTCTTTTCTGTCATTTCACTGGACCTGTATTTTCTTCTGTGTTAACAAGTTGCACATAGTATGGATATTACATTAAGTGGCTAAAAATATGTGGACACCCGACCATCACAGCCATATGGGCTTTTCAAACATCCCATTTCAGATTTGCAGGACACTCAAGTACTTCTACTCCAACCTTGACAAACCATGTTTTTATGGACCTTGTTTTGTTTACAGGAGCATTGTTAATTATATGGTTCGGGCCTCTTAGTTCCAGTGAAGGAAAATTTTACAGGATACAAAGATGTTCTAGAAAATTGTGTGCTTCCAACCTTGTGGCAACATTTTGGGGATACTATTTTGTTATGCTTTTTGAATGCTTTTGAACACATTGACCAGTGTAACACAGTGTAAGTGAGTCCGTTCGGTAAATCTATTTCCTGCACCTAGTTCATGTGGTGGCAACTTTCACATATCAAGGGGGTCAAGACTTCAAAGCATCTTTTACATTTCTTGCCACCAACCTGAATCCACCAGATCCAATACTGGTTGATTGGCTGTGTGTCTGGATAATCCAACTTCTGGAGTATAGCTACAGCTGTTGGGGTCATAGCTAGCCTGGTTCATCTCCAGATCTAGGAATGGTAAAAAGTGCCAGCCCTGGGCCCATACTGATTATTTTGCAAGTTTCAAATACATGTGTATTTTAAGTCTGTGTCGCTATCTTAGTGCTTGAAAATATTTGGGTCAAAATGACCCATATCGTCTTTGTGTATAAAGTGTGTACAAACATTCCATAACGCATTAGAGCGTTGACATTTTGCTGGCATATTCATGACCCAGGGTAAAGAAAAGCAATACAATTTCATGGACAAAATAAGGCTTTAACAAGTATCTCAGACAACAAAAAAACAGAAATGGATCAAAATGACCCAAAACTACCAAATCAGTCGGGTTAAATAGGCATTAATTGAAGCTTTTCCAAACTTTCCATTATATGAGATGATTATTTATAGGCCTTTGCGGTTTGCATTAGACCATTCAATTCAAGTTGAATAAACTAGTAACTCAATAATAAACATATCATTGATAACAGTAAAATTTCCACCACTAACAAAACAATAAATCATGGACACCGTGATATTGCTTCATGGACCCCTGGCATTTTGAGAACCATGACCTTAGAGTATTACCTATGCCATACTATGACATTACAAAGAGGCAAAATGCTAGAATTGCCTATAAAGACATGGGCATTTAAATTTAAGACAATTTCTTCCTTATTATATGTGTTAATTTTAGTCAGACGGCAACTTTAGAGGACACACGTGTATTCTGTATGTAATTAGAGTAAAGAGCACGCAAGTGAAATTAACCACTTGTAATCATTTTTAAGTGCGGGGGTTACATTAAAATGGCCACTTTGGTGTTTTGTAAATCAAGACACAAATACAGACTGTGTGATTGGATGGACAGAAAGCAAAATAGATTTCAATATCCATTGGAACCTTTAATCAGCAAACATTGTTGTTTGATAAATTTGTTGGATGGATGCTCCTCAACTTCACTTGCCCCGTGAGAAATGATTTGAAATAATCACAGCCGGAACAGCGAGAGGGACCAAAAGAAATAAATTTTCTTTTATAATAAGACAGAATTTGAGAGGCACACTTGAGTGGAGTGCTTTAATGCAGTATGGCTCATTAAACTCTGCTGACTGGGCCTGGGTGGCAGATGAACATTAGCTTCACAGTCCATAACACAGAGCTGCAGTCTTCAGGCGACTGTTTAGTAGGCGTTCTGCAGAGCCGAGAGAACTCTTCCACCCTTCTTTCCAGCTGACCTACCAAGGCAATGTATCAACTTAGCTTAGATATGCTGATCCTAAAGGAAAACTCCACACTGAAACACATTTAAAACTGTTATATTGAATTATTTGTGATGTGCTTAGCGATTCTGCTGCTAATTTGTGAAAAGTTAGTGTCTGCTGCTTTGACCTTACAGCTGCACCTTGCTAGTGCAATTCCAATGGAGTATAATAGGCATAAAAGGTTAAATAATCTCAAACATAGTGAAATAAGTCAGATTTCACTGTTAGCCTCTAAGAACAAAAGAATAATGGCGAAACAAAAATGAATTCCAATTAAAACTTGTGGATACAGCAAACATTGGACTCCAAGTTACAGAATACAATGCAACTGTATGGCACAGTTGCTCTGAGTTATGGAAGAGACTCGGTTTGGCTAGTTAGTAATCTTCAGTGACAAGCATGACTGTGTTTTGGGTGTGGTATTAGCACAAAAGTTGACATTTTGGAAGCTGACCTGTTTAAGCAGAGTGTACAGATGAGGAGGTGAGAGAGCTGAACAGACTAAAGAACTAAAGCACTGCTAGATCACTCACTTTAGATAGAGATAAAGCAAAAGGCTGGCACTAAATCCCACCACAACCCTGTCAGCAGGTAGTCAACTGCGGGGCACCACATGACAAGCTTTAAAAATATTTTTCGTAAATTTTTGTTATTCACTTGAAATTGTTAAACGGCCATACATAACTTGTCATGAACACTAATTTCATAATAATAATAATAATAATAATAATAATAATAATAATAATAATAATAATACTAAGGAACAAATCAAGATTACATGACCATTCATTCCCCATCCCCAATCTGTCAGAGTTGAAGTGGGGGTACCCGTGAGGTATAGTGCCCAGGGGCACCACATTGTCTTAATATGGGCCTGCAGTTGAGACACAGGGAAACTTATTAAGGCAACAAACAATGGGCGAAAACCAATTAGATAAGAGAAATCTATTGCCAAGGGGACAGACACTCAAAATCGCCGCTAGGTAGCTAGCTAGCAGCTAGCAATCCCGTTCAATCTCTGTGGAAATGTGGTTGGCTAACGACAGCTTACACTTAGCTGAAAAACACAATCCATGTCTTAATTTCGACCTGAATCCATAAGTCTAGAGATCTGTTGTTTATTAGGGATTTTGTGAGGTAAATTTCCCATTTTAGTATTTAAAAACTTATCAGTGTAAAAAGATAGCAGAAGTTTGAAATTTCTGATCCGAAGCTTGCAGGAGGTCATTTTATTCGCTACCAGCATTCTAATTGGCTGATTTGAAAAAGTTACCGGAGACGATCAGAAACATCCAGATAGAAATGTTCTTCCCCAGTTGCAACGTGAAATTATTCAAGCACAATCGCCCAGCAACATTACCCAAATAGTTGCCCCGTGTATGATTACCATCAATCGTCTCTCTTTGTTACTCTGTTGCTCTGAATTAAATGAAATGCAAGAGCATTTTATATGAAAAATGACATAAAGTCCCCCATGTATGAATCCATACTACAATTATAGCACAGAAGGATTCAAAGATGGGGCAGTTTTGATGGGTAGCACACACACACACACACCTTTGTGGCAGTGTTTTTTCCTGCTAGCAAAACATGTTTCCTGCAGTGTTTTAATTTTAACTTTATTTACAAAGCATCAGTAGCCCCTAGAGTTAAAGCAATTTTCTGCTTTCTTATCTGGTTGATATTTCTTTATTATATTTCAGACTAATTTTATTTTATTTTGTTGTTGTTATTATTATTATTATTATTATTATTATTATTATTATTATTATTTTGCTTCTGCTGGAAGGTTTTTATTCATATTCATATCTACATCAGTTTTGTTTTGGAAAACCAAAGCCAAATTGTGCAAATTCTTGAATTCTTTTTGGAGACCATGAAATTAGGAGTTAAAGGTCTGTAAATGAACTAGGTTGCTATTCTTAATTTCCTTCCCACGCCAGTAAATTAGGCGAAATAAATTCAGCTTTTTCATATTGTGATTGCTCCAAAGACACAAGTGTATGGGAGCAGATTACCATATTTATGTATACTAAAGGCCAATGATAATTATTAGAAATCAAAATCATAGCTTAAGGCCATGGACTGGCCCTTTTTATGTGTTATGCAAGTTATGTAAATCATTTCTCTTCTGACTCACTGAAGTTAACTGTGTTCTTAGAGCTTTGATTTCAAATTGATGGTCACATACCATCTAATTACAAATTATAGCTTTAACATGCCCTTAAAAGAATTCAGTTTCAAAAGACGTAATTGGTGAAGAGTTTCTCAAAACACACAACGCTCATGAAAGCTCTGTTGAGTGCGTGATTCTGATTAGGCGGAAGGTGAATGAGATAAAAATGTAAGTTGCTCTGGATAAGGGCATCTGCCAAATGACAGTAATGTGATGTAATGTAATGTGTTGATTCATTTTCTATAACAGCAGCTCTGACAATAATTCATATTGACGAGGCACGGTGTTGTGGTGGTTAGCATTGTTGCCTCACCACAAGAAGATCCTGGGTTTGATCTGGACGCCTTTCTGTGTGGAGTTTGCATGTTCTCCCGGCGTCCACATGGGTTTCCTGGGTTTTCCTCCCACAGTCCAAAGACATGCACAGAGGGCATTAGGCTAAGTGGCTACCCTAAATTGCCCATAGGTGTGAATGTGAGTGTGAATGGTAGTCTGTCTCTGTGTGTCGGCCTTGTGGTGGATTGACGTCCTGCCCAGGGTGTACCCCGCCTCTCACCCAAAGCTGGCTGGGATTGGCTCCAGCTTCCCCCCACAACAGGATTAAGCGGCAGAAGATGAGTGAATGAGAGAGGATTATATTGAACCACTCGTTCTTATCGTTTCTAATGGGACTCCTATGACCAATACTCCACATAAACAGATTGACAAATGGGTGTAATTATTGATGGTAAATGGACATGCTTATTTAGCAATTTTGGTAAGGCGTCTCTGGTGTCAGTGTTATGTAATAGTCAGAGGTAAATCTGTAACTTTATTTTTCTGACACAAGAAAGTCTTTGGGGCAGAGCACTTTGTGGTTTGTCTGTAATATTCTGAAATGCTTTTTTCCCTCAAAAAAAAAAAAAAGGCTGCTGCGGAAATGACTTTTTATAGCTGCTATAATATAAATGATAATAGTATTATAATCTTCTACAACATTAAATATAACTTCACAGTACAAGCTCAAGTGTTTTATTCCTTACATTTTTCATACACTCAATCAATTTTCAACCATACTCATTTACTTTTAGGTCTATATTTTATCTATCTATCTATCTATCTATCTATCTATCTATCTATCTATCTATCTATCTATCTATCTATTTATTTGTTTTCTTACTTATTGATTGCAGCTGGTAGCTGGGGAACATTTGACTACATTCACTGACACTTTTGTAGATGAGTTTCTTCTTTCTCTCTAAGAGGGGTACAGGTTATATATTCAATCATTCCAAGGACAAAAGCTAGAAATAGCTTTATACCCAAGTGAAGCATTATTTTACCCTTCATCCTGTATAAAAGAGACTTTTGTAAAGATTGTCGCTTGAAGTCTCAGCATTATTGAGCTGATTAGGTAACATTTAGCATTTACATGGTTCTTCCAGCTATTATACATTTGCTATGTGTGTGAGATATTCTTCTCATAAACAGTTGCACCTTAACGCCTGTGCTTTTGTTATAAATGTTTCAAAAGTCCTAACGATATGTCACCTTTCAAGGCTTATCTCCATGCTGAAGAGCCGTAAATAGAAAATCGCCTGTATCTAATTCAATATATGTGCAAAAAGTCGACAAATTAAAGGAAAAAAACCCATAAAGTATGTTACTAAGGTGCTGAGTCATCATGAGCCAGCAGAACAGCTTCAAAGAGCCTTGGCACAGATTATACAAGTCTCTGGAAATATACTGAAAAGATAAACACCATTCCTGCAAAATAGATTTCTTTAGTTGATGTTTTGATGATGGTGGGTTGGGTTCTGGTGACTGTAAAAGTAATAGCATATGAGTTACATCATTTTCATCCACCAAACCTGTCAGTGAAGTGGATTTCTGGGTCTTCTGGTCCATATGCAGTCAGAAATGAATGTTTTTGGGTGGTATGGTATGCACGCAGCAAAAAACAAACAAACCACAAAACAATGTTTCTGGGTGGTTTTGTCCACAGCTAGTCAAAATAAATTAATTAATTAATAAGTCTGTATGATTTGTGGAAATTCGGTATGGTTTGGTCCATTGGCAGTCAAGAACTAATGTTTCTGGATGGTTTGGTCCACTGCTAGTCAAATACACAGTGTTTCTGGGTGTCGTTCACCATAGGTAATACTATAGCGCCATGGTTCTCAAAAGGAAAAACATTTTTAATGAAAAAAGCAATGTTTTTGGTTTGGCCCATGTGTAGTCAGGAATGAACCTTTTTTTGTTGTTTGGTCAATGTGTAATCAGAAGCTAATGTTTGTTGGTGGTTTGGCCCGTGTGTAGTCAAGGCCAGTACTTGTTGATTTTTTGCTGGACATGTAGTCTGAAGCTAATGTTTTTGGGTGGTTTGGTCCATGTGTAGGCAAAATCCAATATTTCTGGGTGGTTAGGTACACATGTAGTCAGGAACTAACATTTCTTCTTGGGTTGGTCCATGTATAATCAAGAACTAATGCTTCTGGATGGTTTATTGCATGTGTAGTCAGAAATGAATCTTTCAGGTTGGTTTGGTCCATGTGTGGTCTGGAACAAACATTTCTTGGTGGTTTGGTCCATGTGTAAGCAGAAGCCAATGCTTGTTGGTGGACTGGTCTGGATATAATCTGAAGCCAATATTTCTGGTTGATTTGCCCTGTATGTAGTCACAAAACCATGTTGTGGGTACTTTATGACACGTGTAGTCAGAAACCAATGTTTCGGGTTGTTTAGACCATGGATAGTCGGACATCTGATTTTTTTTTTTTTTATTCCACGTCTAGTCAGAAATCATTCAGTTTATTATTATCTCTGTAAAGTAATTTTTTTGTTATCTCAAAGATGACAAGAAAAATAACTCTTGATTTCAAGAAAACAACTTTTTCTTCTTAAGATAATGGAAAAATAAGATCTTGTGATAAGGGGACAGAAAAAATACAATAATAACAGATGGTCTTTCCGACCTTCTGCACTAAACACTTCAAATGAAGAACAGCACATTTTGTGAACTGTGTGAAATATAATAAATCACATAGTAATGCAGTTATTATACGTTGGTAGCTACAGGGTCCTCATTCTTCACCCGAAATAAAAACACACACAGTTATGTATCTTTTCTACTAGATTAAGCAGCGCTGTGTCTTCAGAGATATTACAAGAAATCAAATGGTTAGATCAGATGTCTCTGTGATGCATCCAGCACTGTGGACATATCTAGGAGAATTTAGGCATGAATGCAATGCGAGTTATGCAAATTTTATTTCTTTAAACCTATTTATGTGCTGCCTGTCAGCAGCGCTTTAAATCAAATTCAATAAATCCTAAATATCACATTACCTTAAAATTGGTACTTATTGTACTTACAAAGTAAACAGACAGCCTCAGGCCTGTTTAGGGAATCAAGCTCAGAAAATGCATCCTTGTCCAGACTAATGTGGGACAGCAACAAATGGTGCTGGATATTGATTCTAAATCTTTCTCCGTAGCAATGCATGTGATGTTATATTGAGTGTCAAAAGAATAACAAATAGTGCTCAGTCTCTGTCATATTCCAGCAGCACATGGCATTTTTGATAACAGTGTGTGCATGTGTGTGACTGTGTGCGCATGTGTGTGTGTGTGTGTGTGTGTGTGTGTGTGTGAGAGAGAGAGCGAGAGAGAGAGAGCAAACAGGTATGAGAGAGAGAGAGAGAGAGAGAGAGAGAGTGTGTGTGTGTGTATTGAGGGGGACTTGGGTACATGGTACGGAACAGTGACTCATTTATTTCCAAGTCACAGTTGGCTATGAGAAACAGGTCATTTCAGCTGCAGTCTCAGTCATCTGGAATATCCCTCAAGAGCTGACTTACAGAGAGAGAACTTATCAAAAACAATATTAGCTGAAACACCCACCCACCAAAGCAATGCTAACCATTTTCCATAAACCAATTATTACCCTGTACTTATTAACCAGTAACTACTGCCAGATGACTGGTGGTGATATTAGATGGGATGCTTAATGAGACTATTAGTGTTGAGTAATGCATTATATCCCTGATGGCTCTATTTAAACAAACGAGCAAAAATCACTAATCTTGCTGTTCTACCGTCTGTCCATTTGCATAATTTATACACTGATTGAACATTGTATTCTTAGACTTGCTACTCAGAATTCACCTCCAGAATAACTGGGGAAAAACGGACAATCCAGCAAATATTCCACATCATTCATGTCCATTATACCTGTAACTATATGTGCACCTTGTCAACTACTATTGAGAGAGCTTTGTTACTAATTTACCAGCAAGGAAGCTAAAAATATAAGGTCAAGTGATCAAGTATAGGAAATATTTCCCTGTGTGTAATCACCTGATATGCCTATTGGCTGAGGCTTCATTCTAGGGGTGTGACTATGTTAACAGCTTACATAGTCGGAGCCATGCAGATGCAATGTAAGTGTTTCCCAAAAAACATAGTTTGAAGTAACTCTGTTGGGAACTTACATAGTACGAAGCATCATTAAGCCACACAGGTGTTTCCCAAAACCATAGTCTGAACGAATATTTGCAAACATTATCGTTAAGTTGCGTAGTCTGAACTACAGCTCTCGAGCTGAAGTAAGAGACAAATTGCTGGTGACTGTCATCGATGGCATGTGGCTATGTCTTCTATTGCAGAAATTCAGTGGAAGGAGTGTGGTCATCATCATGTCAGAAGGCAGAAAGTATGCAATAATTTTGATGTACAAACATACTGTATATTATAATGTGAAGTGCTTTGAAAAAGTGCCTTATTTGAGTATGAATTGTCCGTGAAACTTATTACACAAACTTATTACACAAATAAATAAAGAAAGAAACACATGAATGTTGCACATGTTTAGTAAAAAAAAAAAATCAATCTATTGATCAAAATTGCATTAAAATTAATTAAACATTAAAAGTCAGGATATGGCCAACAAAGTTGCTATTTTTCACTATATACAAGTTCTCTGTTGACAAGTATTAATATTCCAGTAAAATAACATTTTAATGAAAACTGTTAATGTAAACTGTGTTACGGCTTGTTTACATTCTTGGGCCATTCATTCAAATTGCGTCCACTTGTGTTGTAATTGAAAATATACAGTAACCTAAATCTATTAGGTTTGCTCTATGTCTGTCAAAGGTTAAGCACTGTTTTAGCCGATCGAAGAATATCAAAAGAGAGAACATAGAAATATTTAAAGCACAGTAATGAAGCACATTCTTTAGTACTGAGAGCAATGTCTCCTTCCTCCTTGCTTGGGCTACAAACCCATGTCTATGGGTACACAAACTTACAGTCATGCCTTCTATACCACTGTGCCACTGATAAAGAGGAGGGAAAAAACTCTGGACAAAATAACATGCAGCTTGAACTATAGTTGTTCTGTGTTAGTTTGAACCATGTTGGTGCAAACCATCGTGGTTCAAACTACTATGGTATGAACAAGTTACGACAGTTTAGCGAAATAGTCATATTTTATGTTGGTAACCATACTTGATGGTCTGGTAACCAGATGTAGGTGAGTTTACTGATGCAGCGTACCATGTTCAGTGCTAACCTCTGTTGATGTATGGCAAACGCACCCTAGGCTAGAAAGAAATCAGTCCCAAAAACTCTTCTTTAAACCATCACATGCATTTTTCTTATAAATGTTGGTGATGCTGTTGAGCTTGTTTCAAGAAAAATCCAAACCAATCCACCTTAACCCATTAGCTTCCGTGGTCCCCATTTGGGGATCATATAGAATGGCATAAAAAATAGATGGCATGTGCCATGATCCCCATTTGGGACTTTGATTACAATTTGAAATTTCAGAAATATTAACAGTCATATTTCTTGAAAGTAGATGTTTTTGTTACTATTTGGATGTAAATTAATAGAAACACATGAAAATTTTCAGAAGAAAAATTTGGCAGTGTAATGGGTTAAGGGTGGATTGGTTAACAGTAATATGGATGCCAAAATGAATCTTACATTGTTATATATTGTTTTTAATCTCTGAAAGACAGTGGGGCTTAGGAGTACTAGCTAATTGATACCACTGATCCCTTACTATTGCTTTTAAACCCCAAACTCTGTATTTAAGGTAGATCTCCAGGAAGAAGCCTGATGCTTCATAATTTTATGCATAATAGAGAAGGTCCTAAGGTGATCCTCCATTCATATTGTCATCTTTCTGGCTGTGTGACTGTATATTACACATGGGCAGAACTACCATGGTACACTATGGTGCTAATGTCACTGTTTGGGTAACTGATTAATTCAAACTGTCCAAGCATTTATAACAGTTAAATTATTCCATTGAACTACTTTTTGCTTGTATCCTCCATCGGATTTTAACACAGAGAAAAATCTTACTGGTTATGATTTACTTTAAACTTTTCCCTCATCACAATGAAATGTTGCATTAGGGCAATGTTACGTATTGGTTTACCAAATTCCACAACTAATGCAGCAATAGGACCAACAGGTCTATATTCACCATTGTAGCACATCTCGACTAGCTTTGTCACTTGAACCTAATATTCCGTCTAAAATACGAAACTTATGTGCACCAAGCACACCATTTACAAATTGAAGCAAATATATTGCCATTAACATTAATGTTTGCAATTTTTTTGCATGCTACTCTTGGACAGGTTTATAGTCGGGCTAATATACTCATAAATACTGTATGTTTGAATGATGACCATTTCATAATAATGCAGTTTATAATGGGAAAAAATAAATGGAATTTCTTCTTTCCAGACATGTACTGATCTCAGCCAGAGGCATCATTCATCCTCTGGACCATGCTATTCTCATGAGCACTGTAATCACAATGCATCAACTGTCAATCTTGTGCACTCTATGATAAATATAGATGTTTCTTACGGAAAAATTTCATGATAATATGCCTGGCCACTTTTCCTTCAGGTAACCAGCCAATTATGTTCTTGCTTCAAGCAGTAAATTTGTGGTCTTTGTGCAAGCACGCATTATTTAGACAAGATTATCAAAGTTTCATCTTGGCCCGTGGTATTGCTGAAGAATGTATTGATTTAAGGCCCCCATCAGATTTGAAATATTGATACAAAAGTGTGTTGCAAGGGCAAATTAAAAGCAAAACATACCATGGATATTGGCAGTTCATCAATAATACAAAAGGTTAGTGGAACTTTTTTTTTTTTCGGAATCTGGGAGTGGTTTCAAAGAAATAAATAGAGGCAACAAAATTATAACTTGGAATTACAATAAGAGAGAAGCTATACGTTTTAAAACTTTTTAAATGAGACATCAAGGTAGATTTGTGGACAAAGTGATGGATGCTTTTCAATAAATGAGTTTCTGCAATATAACAATTAAAGAGTTATGCATATTTGCTAGTAAATTCAGAATGATTTATGCACATCAAGTTATAGGAAAAGACATAAATTCACCTAGCAAAAGTTTCATGTTTTAGGCTTCACTGAAACTCATGTTTGCATCAAAACCCATCAAAGTACATTAAATGGTATTCCCAATGCATTCACCAAACACTTCAGATCTTCACTACTGATGTCTACAACCAGTGAAATGGAGACATGCCTCTGAAAGATCTTAAATTGGATCTATTTATTACTTCCTGTTTATTGAGACTCTTTTTTGGAAGAGAATGTGTCCAAATCTCACAGTTTTTTAAATATTCCCCGAAGTTCAGTACTACGGTAGTCACTTTATGTACTGATTACTATCTACAATGAACATACATTGTAAAATGATTTGTACCAGGGAACGTTGTGTGCAAAGTCGTTAACTCATTCATACCAAAGGGCAATGTAGAGTTGCCAATCCACCAGCAAACAAAACAAAATGTTTACTATTTAAGAGGAGAGTATAAATGCGATGCCCTGGCTGTATCTTCACAGGGTAGCACTTTAAGATGCATTGAATGGTTAAACACCAGCCAGGCTGGTAACGTGTTACACTCCTAATGAACTCCTATGGAGCGAAGGTCAGATGTGTGTGTCTCTGAACCCTTCTCTCAGGCAACCCAGAAAGTGCTATCCGCCGTCTGTGGGGTAATGTAAAGGAAAGTTTCAATCAATTCCCAGCCAGCGAATCTGGAGACCTGCCATACTCAGTAAGATCCACTGTATTCATTGGCACCAATGTTTGGCTTGTTTTCTATTGTTAGCACAGGCTAATTGAAAATATTGACCCTCTCTGTGACATTCCAGACACTCAGCAAGACTCCTTGACACAATATAATAAGAATTCATTCTGACATGGAGGTTATGGGTCCGTACTCCCTGAGAGGTCATATGAAAACCGTTCTCTGGGTTTGTACATAAAAATGAGAAATGTTTAGAATGAAAAGCACTTCTCCACGAGGGTTTGTCAGTTACCTGTAGCTGTTAAGTCTATGTACTTGTAGTTAAGTGCAATAATTCACATATGTCAACATATATATACAGTTTTACACTAAACTGTAGTTATATAGAGTCATATGTGAACTTTGCATATATGTATTTTTTTTGTAGGTATATCCTCCTGACTACCAGAAAACAAAAAGTTGTTCAATCACATTGATTTTTAAATCCCCCAAACTTTGTGAGGTAATAAGAAGACTGAACACATTTTTTGGTATCATTGAAAAGCCCTAAATGTCCTCTCTAGAGGTACAAGGGAGTTAATGCAGTAAGACACAGTGAGGGAGAAATATTTGGGTTTAGAAATGTCCACTACAGAGGACAAATTTGCATTGCTGGTAGTCAGGAGGATATAGATGAAGTATAAAATTTGTGCTGCAAAAATTCACATATAAATCTATATGGCATAGTTATATAGAACTCTATGTGAATTTTTGCACTTAACACCGACAGATAACCAACAAACCCTGGTGGACAAATGCCTTTTCAATCTAAACATTTCTCCTTTTTATGTACAAACTCAGAGAACTGATTTCATGTGACCTCTGAAGTGTGGAATATGGATTCATAATATCAGTGTCGGAAACTAATGAAGAACATAATATTACTTGGGTTCCATTTTGGATTTTTTTGTTTCAGGATATGTAGATAAATAGAAAAAAATTCATAGATAAATTGTAAAAACAACAACAACAACAACAACAACAAACAAACAAACAAAAAAAAACCCCCAAAAACCTTTTTTCATTCAAAAACCATGGATGATGCAAGCTTTTCCAATAACCTGTACATAATGTATTTAAAATCAAAATATATGTCTACCAGAGTGTACTTGAATTGCATTAAAAGCTGGTAATTGCATTTATTTTGTTTTTATATGTTTTTGCTATTTACTGTAGCCCTATGCCTATATTTTGTCCACATTGATTTTTACTTAGAATGGGAATGGTTTTGTCATTTGTGATTAAGTTTAATATTAAAAATGAGTAATTATCCGGCTACAAGGTGAAATGGAATCAATTTATCCTCATTTCCATGACGAATACTTACACTAAGTATGGAATAAAAGATACACACAGCCGGGTGTGCTGTTATGGGATAATAATAAATGATGGGGTATTGCGATGTAGCCCGACATGAAGAGGACTTACTGGTACCATCCCATACCGTTACCATGTTGATTATTTTCTTATAATAGCACATACCAAAGTTTTTTTTTCCTCTTACATCATGGCAATTTGCCAATGATCACAATTTTATTTCTTTTTTTAATTAAGGAAGGCCATGTCATCCTTTTTATTTGTTTACACTTAATAATGTGGAATGTCCATGAAACAGATTAGTACCTGCATAGTATATATTGCCTGTGTATTTTAGTATATGTTATACTGAGTGTATTAATATAAACCTGTGATTTGACCTGAGACCTGCGCTAATACAGGAGCTACTGTTATAGAAAATTAATGAACACATCCAGGCCAGTCAGATTTGAGATCTTTTGTGATATAATTCCAAAAACGTTGTACTGTGAACAGAACAATCACAAAAGCCTTAAGGTCACAGGATTAGGCACATGGCCTAATACACTATGGAAAAACATGCACTTTTAACTACACATATTAATGCATCCTATAGTTTCTCTCCTCTCATTTTAGTCCGATGTTACATAATTTTTCATAGTCTGAAGATGTTGTGATGGAGGAGGACTGGCAAAACCACCTCATATTCAATTCCCTGCAATCCCAAGGCTGAGAAAGTTGGCTTAGATGGGTTGGCTTCCAAATTCTAAATTACATTTGTGAAGCTTGAGTCTGGAGAAATTTTGAATCTCCATTCCCCACTGGAGAGAAATGCGAGGCAGCAAAAGTTCAACCTCAACAACTTCATAATATCCTCTTTCTAGTCGATACATCTAAACCCTCTTGTGCTAAATTCAATATCACACTGAATCATTCTTATGTAGCTCCTTACAAGCTCCTCCAAAAATATATAAAACCTCTGAATTCCTTTCAGCATCTCTCGCATACCATAATCCAGCATTACTAATGGCCACTGGACCTTGCACAAAGTTTATTCCATTTACTTTTCTGACTTCATTCGTAATTTCGATTATGTGAGACGTGCTGCCCTCATGACCAGACATAGTATTGGGCCTGGTTTCTCTGCCACTTACTCCGATCTGTGCAATTTAGGAGTTATATTTGATCAGTCTTTGTTGTTTGAGACCCATGTTAAGCAGTTGATCAGCTCTTTTTTTTTTTTCCACCTAAGAAACATTAGTAAATGGAGATCTGAAGTTTAAAATATAGAACTAGAGATCCTTTATCTCATCTCATATTGACTACTGTGATGCACTTTTTTCTTTGTTTAGCAAGTCTGCCCTCGATCATCTGCAGGCAGTTAAGAATGCTGCAGTGAAACTACTTACTATATCAAACAGATGGTCTCACATCACCCCTCTATTCATATCTCTTCATTCCCTGTTGCATTTATGATCCAGTTTAAAATTCTCACACTTACTTACAGAGAATTGCATGGTCAGACTCCTGCATGTGTTGCTGATCTACTTCACCTTCACTCATCAGCTCACTCAGTCAGGTCAATAGACTAAACTTACTGTCTTACGCACCTGCGTAAAGACTTGTAGTGATCAAGCTTTTGAGGCTGTAGCACCTAAATTGTGAAATGCTCTGCTAAAGTTTGATTCTGTGGATTCTTTTAAAAGGCAGTTAAAGGTCCAGTATGTAAGATTCAGTTGGTTGCATCCTCCTCCTCCCCCCTCCCTTAACTCTAACTTTCTAAGAGTATATTAGAATGTACGGTGGCTTCCAGGTGCCCGTCACGCACTTCCAAGTACTCATAGTCATGCTCCTTTACCTTTTCCATGCTACATAATAACTATGATCCTCCATTTTTCAAAATTTGGGTTCTCAAACTTGTTAGCCAGAACCAGCAAGGAATTATTCTTCTTGTTTCTTCTTCTTTGTCTTCCTTTCTTTTCTCTATGTCTTCCTTCCAGTGGTTCCTTCTGGTATCACACTGTTACTTGTAAAAATGCAAAATATGGCAAGTGCTATCTAGAGGTTTGTCCATTCTGGGCTATAGTAGCAGAGCAACATGGTGGCTCCATGGAACTGGACCCGTTCACAATGTAGTTATAATGGGCTCATTCTGAGCTTACAAAACCCAATGATTCATAGCTACAAGTAATTATACACTAATGAAAACACACTTATGAATACAGTACTGTATTCCATTTCTGCTAATAGATCCCCTAACTCAGGGGTCTCAAACTCGCGGCCCGTGGGCCGGATGATATTTTGTGGCCCGCAGGACGATATAAAAGTTTAATGTTAATGCAGCCTGCAAGCTTTATATGATTTTTTTTATTTTTTCATTCAGTAAATGTTTCAGAGAAACATTTCACAACAATAGCTCCCGTCCGCCGTCCCGTTTTGGAGTCAGGCTCTGAAACTTTTTTTGCTGTATAATGGCTGTATAATGTGATTTTTTTCTGTGAAAAGCACAATGTAAAGAAATTTTACTTCCATTTGGACCGGAAGAAGCAAAATGATGACCTGCTCTTGTTGAAAAGTCACATGAACTTACCATGCAAATAATCAAATACCCCCCCCCCCCCCCACACACACACAATAATAATAATTAATAAACCTAATTAATAATACATATTAATATTAATAATTTCCATGCGATTTTCCCCCCCACATTTAGCCTTGCATTTAGTCTTTAGTCCTGTCCTCATTCATTTACTCTCGCGTATCATTAACAAATTTTTTTATTATTTTTTCATAATATATTATGAATAATTAATATATTTTCACATGACCCCACCCAGTGATTAATTAACACAAGCTATTTTTTTTAACATGATTCGTTTATTTCACATATGATATTTCAACCCATTTAATTTTCACCACATAATTAAGTATATTTACATGGGATTTCTCCCACATCATTCCTTCATTTTATATGTGATTTTCTTACATGACTTTTTTTTCAGTGTGATTAATCATTGCTGATTAATTAATTTTTTTGTGATCACATAGTTGCTTGAATTCCTATTTGCAATTTCAGGGCATAACATTGTGAAATGCACATTTACATATGTTTTTACTCATATACTCTCATGTGACTTGGAACAGATTTTCTTAGCCAGACTAACCTCATGCATTAAATGTGGAAATTAGATGCAAGAACATGACTAAAAGATATTTTTCAGATGTTGTTGCGTGACCTGACTCTGGAGTGTGGCATAGCAACTGGCTGAAAGTAAATAAATCTTAATGCAAGTTTATTATCATATAGAAGTTTTAGCACTTATTTGGTATAAAATATGGTTGAAGTTTTCAGATGGCTGTTAATAATTTTAAAAATCTTTAAAATATTTCAATTTATTCCTAAGGAATGATTAATGCAATCTTGTAATAAACAATAAAAAATTAGTGCATTCTATTCTATGCTAAAGTTGTCTTATCTATACATAATGATTGTTCTAATGTATTGTGTTTTCCAGAAATTATGTAATGGTTCCATAAAAGAAAAAAAAAAAAGATTTGGTCCATATGGATGCTGGACCGAGTTGATTCAAGGAGGTAGAGGATAACAAAAAGCCAGCTGGTATAATCCAACAAAAAATGATGATGAAATGGAGTGAAATTCCATTTGGACCGGAATGTAATACTGCATGTAGTCCAAGGATGGGGGATGGAGCCTTTTTCCTCAGCTCTGTGGACTGACCACATGGCCGAAGGGCATCTGTCACTAAGCCATTACCTTCAGCTCACAAAATTGGATATACAGCAAATCACTGACATTTCTTTTCTCCCCCATCCGTTTTCATTTATTTACAATACTTTGAAAAATATGTAGTAATGTGACATTGTTTGTTGTACAGCTAGTGGTGGCTCTCCATATTTTCTCAACCTGAAAGAGAAACCTGTGCATTGCACCATGATTTTTTTTGGACATTGCTATTTAATTTCAGCATAGCTTAGACAGCACTTTTGTGGGTGGCATTAGCATTAATTTAGGGAGAAGTCTGTATTGCTCTGTGCCTTAGCTCTGGCAGCGGGTTGGTGACTCAGACACCGGAGAAGGTGATTTTACTTCACACGTCTTGATCACATGAAGGTGAAAACGGTGGACTTTATTCGTCTTCTGCCGCTTAATCCTGTTCAGGGTCGCGGGGGGAAGCTGGCGCCAATCCCAGCTGACATCGGGCGA